>JAAWXA010000046.1:3199384-3317416 GCA_038090715.1 Florisuga fusca | reverse complement strand
GGCACGGCCCCTCCGGCTGCGGCTCCGGCTGGGCCAAAGGCTGAGTCACCTGAGGACAAGGGTCTTTAGGCACCACAGGCTCAAGTATTGGGTCTTTACTGCTGTCCTGACTCTTCTCTTGACTCCTTTCTAGTCCTGATATTTTCGGGACAGCTGGGCCCCTAGCACCAGAGTCGGCATTTTCAGCTAGCGTCCTGACTCCTAACTCTTTATCTGTAACAACAAAAGAAAGAGAAAAAAACAACAAGTTAGGTGAGAAGCAAAACCCAAGTGGTGATGTGCCAGAGTCATGCTCCGGGCACCTGTGTTTTGTTTCCATCAAGGACGACACGAAACCGAATCAAATCCAAAGTAATTTCCAGAGGTATCCCTAACTCTCAAGTCTTCCTCCTAATACTTTTCCTATTTAATCCTAAGGAGTAAGTTTCTGCTTGTTTTCACTGACATATACAAAAGGAAGAACGCACAAGTTGAGCTGAATGCAGCGATTCAAGTGCTCTAGAAACCTCGAGTCAGACCTCGAAAAAAAATCCCCACCTCTGCCTTAGGGACAATACCAGGAGGGGTTGGTTCTGCTTTGCTTCCTTCTGTCTCAGTAGCACCAAAATACATCGGGGTGATCCATACTTGCCTCCTGGGTCTTGTCTCCTAGAGATTCATATCCCAACATCTGTTTCATCAATTTTTAAGAAAAATCAGATTTGCGCAACAATCACATGACTGCAAGATTTGGGAGCTATAAAACAGCATCTGTGTGTGTATTTGGCAAAATCAGTCCCTAAATGATCTTAAAAACCTGAGCAAAATTATCTACGGAGTCAGGGAAGCACAAACTGCTGCAGTGTGAGGGGAGAGCTCTGCAGGAGGGGAGGCTCCACTGTGTCCTCTGCTTGGAGAACCATCACATCCCCTTATCCCTAATTACCATTATATGGTTACTATAAGTTCTCTATTGCCTGGACTGCCAAAGGAACACAACAAAAAGGTTAAGGGGAATAACAAATTTTTGCCTCTGTCTTTCAGTGATGTTAATTGTGGACGTGACTTCAGAAGAACGGCCCCAGAAGTTGGGAAGACAACACAGTCCTGATTACATTTCCTTTAATGACATGAGACTTGGACAACACACTCCGCATGTGAGAACGTGCGTCTGCCCCCCCCACCTTCTTTCTTTGCCAACTCTCCTCAAACTAAACCACCTGGTGGAGAAGAGAGACCCTGCTCAGCAGTACTATTTTCTATTATTGTTAGTCTGTCATCACTCCCTTACTGACTCACTAAGGCAGCGAATCCCATGTGAGTTCCATGCCTTGTTATGAGGTCTAAACCTTAAAACACAGCTTAGCAGGTCCTCAAGCTTTTCATGAAATTACTCGGGTTTGTTTTCTAGCTCATTGATAATGATGTATATTACCTCAATTTTAACATTTCCTACAGTGGAGTTTTTCTCAATGGGGCTCTACAGCAATTTCCCATTTGATTCATTCCTCAAAAGTTCTGCCAATGGATATTTGACTCCTGGCACCCCTTTGGACAAATCTGGGGGGATGCTGCTGACTGGCAAAGGCATCATCCTGCAGCCAGGCAGGCAGGGGAAATAACAGCACCACTTAGGGCAGCATCAGACAGCAGCTCTGAAAAGCTTGGCTTACACCTTTGGCAATTACAGACACAAAGCAAAAGGGAAACACACATGGATTAATGTGGTGTGGGACAAGATTACAACTAAAACAGTATGCAGGGTTCTAAATAATCTTAAGACAGGAAAACTTTACTCCTTCTGCCAATTTTAAGGTTAAAATGAATACATGCATAGTAAAATAATACTGCCGACAGCTACATTGTTCCTGAAGTAAAAGGAGTGCAAAGAAGGATGATGGAGAGTGCCAGCCCACGGCCTGGGCACAGGGATCAGTGTTTGCCAACCTTTGCATCCCTACAGCCTGGCAGGAATGTGTCAGACACAAACCATCACTTGCATTGATTTTTATGCAGAGATCCCAGCCAAACGTATCAGCCCAGCTGTCAGTGAGTGTTACACAGGCCCTGTGCAAGGGCAAGCAGTAAAGTGGAATTCAGTTTGTGGACAGAAGATGGGGAAAACTCATCTGGGGGGCAAAAGGGTAAAGAGCTGAAGGAGAAAGAAAAGAGAGAGAGAAGAGTGGCAAAAAAGTAAATAGACTTATTTGATGAGGACATCCTTTAATCAGATCTGGAGGATGCAATCTGTAACAGGCAGAGAGGCTCCTCCCTCCACAAATTTGGATCAGAGGACTATGGGGGCAGTAGTGGACCCCAGAGGAATGAAAATAATTACTTTGCTGTATGCCCAAGGTCTATCTCACTGCAATTAAATTGCAGGTTATAAATAAAGGAAGACCCATGTGCATTAATTCTTTGGATCAATCCTGTTTGATCAAACATTATTAAAAGTTAGACAGAGTGTGATCACCACATGTGTTGACAGGTCCCCAAGCAGGAAAGAAATGAGCAACAGTTTGTTCAGGAATAGGTGGATCTATGTTCCTAGTCCCTACAGGTGTAAGAGTTATGATATTTTGGTTTTTTTGACAGAAGGGCATAATCAATAATCTGACCTTTTGACAGAAGGGTCGTGTCATTAGAAACTCCCTGCAAGATTAATACACTGTAGGTGGTCTGAAAATCCTGCAGAGGGGAAACTTCCAAACCTATGGGGAACACCTTCCACTCAGTGCATTCATTAACTCTTTCCACTTGATATTTTTAGGGTCTCTTGTGTGTGTAACATTTATTCAGCACAGATCTCTGATGGGGAGTTTGTTCCGCATGCAGTCACTCCTCCTCCCCTGGAGAAAAGGGCCATGAATCCTACTGTCTCCTGGGTATTTTTTGCTGCTGCTTACATCTTCATTACATAGCCCCTTAAGTACCATCCCTGTTAGTTCACAGCTTAGAAGATGTTGTAGTTAGTAAGATAATGTTACTCCAAATGTCAAACAGTGATCATGTGCACAGCTTCTCTCTCTCTCTGTCTTACACCACAGCACCTACACTAGAACTCCAAATGGTATCAGATGTCCAGGAGTCTCTCTAACCCTGGTGTGCCTGGTACCTGCAGCCCTGCACGGCTGACAATGAGGATACATAAATCAGAAAGAATTCTTCATCCCACGGTACCTATTTAGGGAGCTGAAATCCCACATGAGTGATGAACACCATCAATTATATGTTTCATAAGGAGGGATCAAATCTCCATCAACAGTACTTCAAGGTCATACATGAAGATTACTCTTTACCAGGACAGCTTTGCACATGACATTTTTTCTGAATGACGACTGACTAGCTTGGTTTAAAAATACATGGAAAAAAAAATCCTTCATGTCATTAACCAACTATTCAATTTTATATAGGAATTCATTTCCTTCCAACAGCTAACAGAGCAAGCAAGCAAACTTCATTTGATGGCAGTCTCCATACTGTATTTTGAACAAAGTCAAACTGCTGCATCAGTATTCAGAAGAGTAGGAACTTCTGTGCTGACCCTGGCTTCCCTTTTCCCACTGGGTTGACACTGCATCCAGCAGCAGTCAGCCTTTTTACAAAAAACAAAACAAAACAAAACAAAAACAAAACAAACAAACAAACAAACAAAAAGAATAAAGCAAGAATTTGGTGCTCTTTGAGGACTGAAGATAAACATTAGCTAAGCTTGTCCCACACCAATAGGACATGCAACCTCCCCTATCTTCCTTCTGTCTTTGCCCTTTGATGTGTCTTAACTCTCAAATTGCACTATTTTTCACTTAACACACAGTCTGGGGCTCTCTCAAGACAGAGGACTCAGAGTTCTGAGTAACACAAGTGCTCTTTGCTCTGGCTGCTTGATTATTACTTGGTTGGCTCCATAACACCAGAGGAGTAGATAAGGCCCCACTGGGAAGACCTGCAAGTAAACCAAGGGACTGCATGGAACCAGGGAGACTCTGGAGCTGAGTTTATGTCACATTTTATACACATTCTGTGAATATACACAGACACAGGAGCTCCCATGTGTTTATGTATATTGTGTGTAAATATATATGCATTTATATTTAAAACATATCCCTGTTAGATGTATTTACATGGTAAACAGAAACACACAGGGTGTGCAAACACTTCCCTTGAAGGCTGGATTGTTATAATGAACACAGATTATTTGCAGTGTTCAGCTGAAATGCCACCGCTGCTCTTCCTACCATGCAAACCAGTAAAATTTGACCTAAACTCTGTGTTCTGTGTCCTCTGTACCATCTGGGTGACCCAAAAGAGCTAGCGTGTGGCTGGAGGTGGGTAGATGAGATTATCAAGGCCCAACTATTCTGCTGTTGCCATTTGCCAAATGTGAGATTCCCAGAGATTCACCAATAAAGACCACTCTGAGTTTGCCTACTCAACATTTGGTTGCATTGAAGATGAGAGGAGATGCCAAGAGCCAGCACAGGGTGTTTCATAATGAGAAACCAACAACCACCAACTTGGCCAGGTCGAGTAGCAGCCAAGAACATGGAAAACTGGGCATCTCTGACCCTAACCTGACAGTATTTGGGGAATGAAATCTCCTTAGACAATGTCCTGCATGATGTTGTCCACTTCCAGTGGCCAAACCTTTTTTCTAAAGACAAAATCATCCACCATTGTCATGGTCAGGTCTGGAATAAGTGAGTTTGATTCAGAAAAAGGACTACACAATACCCTGTAACTCTTCCTCCTAACCACATCAGGATTTAGCCCCTCTGTGTCTGGCCTGGGAGTAAGCAAGCATCTTAAGAGAGCAATTCAGAATCAACACTAAATTTTCCATTCTCTTGAGAGGGTTTTAGATTAAACTTGAAGTCCTTATTGCACAAGCAGAAAAACTACAGTTTTCAGTGTTTTGCAGCATTATCTAAGCATTCAGCCTACCAATTAGAATTATTTAATTAGAATTATTAAATTAGAATTATTTAATTTTAAAATAGCATCAATTTGCTTTCACTACTTTGATAGGTTAAACCCTTCTCTTGATAATATTACCTCTGCCTAAGTAAAGTTTGCTGCAAACTTCTTAATATAGGATAAAAAATTAAGACCTTTTGAAAATATAAAACCAAGTTTTAATGTGGATAAGTGGGCAGTTGGTGCAAACTGTTCCAAACCAGTACAAACCACTATAGCTACTCTGAAGTCAGGGGAATTCAGAAAATGTACACCCGGCTACCACTGGCCCTGGGTGGTATACTTTGACAAACATTTCACAAAGCTTGAAATAATTACTCAGATTTAAGACCTGATTGTACGTTTCATATTGATTAGACACTGGTCAATGAAACATTTGGATAAATAAGGGCAGATGACAGAAACTATTACTGCAAAGGATGGAGGAGGTTGTTGGCTACACCAGCCAACACGTATCATAAAGGCCCCAGAGCAATTCATCTGTTGTACTGGATACACATAATTTGCTAAAAACAATTTTTCATTTTTAGCACACAGTCATCTTTCATCCTAATTTCCAAGGACACTAACAAAATATTTGATTATGCAAATTAAAAACAGTCTTTTGAAAGCCTGGTTACTAGCAGCTCTGTCATCTGCTCATACCAATTATTCCACAGTAAGCAGGTATTTAGTACTGCTGAATAGTGAGACTTGTGACACACTTTGTACTTAATTATAAAACAGAAAGAAATCATTCAGGACAAAAGATTTTGCTACCTCCTGTTAAAAATGTTTATCTTCTCCATTGAAATGCATTTAATTGTTAACAATAAAGTTGCAGATCAATGAAAAGAAGCACTTAGTGGAACTGCACAAGATGTTGACAATTCTTCAGTCATCAGCAGAGCTGCTTCTGGCCTTGATTTGAGAATAGAGTCCTCCAATATTTCACATGAAACAATTTATTTCATCCAGCTGTCAAACAGAACATATGCTATAAATGTAACTCCTACATGGTCTATGATGGGAGCATAATATTGAAAGCACTTGATGGTATTTGGTTTTTTAAAGCACCTCTTTCCTGATTAAAATGGAATGGGATATAGCTTTCTGGAGGAAAGTGACGTACAGAATGCCCAAACACCCCTCTTTCTCAGCAATAAATCACATTTAACAGGAAATAGATGCATGCAATTGTAACATCCCAGCAGAGCCTAGGGAAAGCAACACCATGATACCTGCTCTGTGCACACACATGGACACACATGCATAGCCCAAGATTTATTTCCAACTGGGAAAATCTCTTGGCTTCCCAACATTTCTGGTTAGGAAGCAATAAATGACATCATTGACTAGGCAAGTTTGAAGTATTTGACAGCCAGCTGCCAGCACTGGAGTGCTCAGAGAAGGGGACTTCTCTCAAACAGGCTGGCAAACTTGCCACGGGGGGAAGTGACACCAAAAAAAGCCATTGGGGAAATATTCCTTAATAATCATGAGTTTGAGCACAAACAGCTTGAGCTTCTTGTTTCATTTTTAATGAAAGAATTCTAGGTCTTCTAATCACGGTATTTGTAAAGAAGCCCTAATTTCTCAGAAACACATACAATGCCTTATTAAACCAGGCTGGAGGTCCCACGTGCCCTACCACTGACTGTAGCCAGCGCAGGGTTTTTCCAAAAGAGGAGTTCAAACCTTGCAGCAAGTGTATGTGAAACAACCTGTCCAAGCCTTGAGATCTTGTGCTGTTCACTGGTAAAACTGGCTTATACCCTCAGATTTTCTTCCAAGATTTTCTAGAACTGTGATAACAACCACAGGCTTGTTACGAACATAAATCTCAAAGCTCTTCTGAGTATTCACAAGTTCTTGCCCATAACAGTAAATTTCTTAGCATGTCATATGAAAATATCCCTTCCACAAGGTTTTCATGTCTCACTTTCATTTTTGTGAGTCCGTGAGAAAAAAAAAGACCCCTCTACAAATCATCAGGATCCCCCGCTCCTTTACAAGATTAAGTTGCTTCCCTTTTTATCTTCCCAAAGTAACTTTTTCAACGCCTATCTTCCCATTCTTTCTCCCTACCAGACCCTTCCCACATTCCTGACTACTTGCCATATTTTCCTCCTAGCCCTTTGCACTGCTGCTCTTGACCCTGTCTTCCCCACTGCCCAACTCCAGACAGAGGACTCAAGACCTCAGCTGCCCTTAAACCACCTTTCAAACAGATCATGACAAAAGTCACTCAATACTCTGCTTTCCTGTCTTGAGCTACATTTTGCTCGTAGCAGTCCCTGGCTTCTTGCTTCAAAACAACTGAACTTCCACACTAGCCTTTTCTTCAGGACTTTCTCAAAGGCCTTTTGCAAGCCTGGATCAATTATGGATTTAATTATCAATTTGAATGTTTGCTGCTTTGACACTTCAAAGGAATTAAACCAGTTTGGTGAGACAATGTCCCTCTTGCGAAATTTTCCTAGATCCAATCTCCTACTGCAACCCCTTGAGCACTCTTCAAACGCATTTTTAGTCATTCTCTTGTCCAAGGCAAGCTGGTGGTGCTGGGAAAACAGGACAGGCTGCTGGTCCTTGCCCTCAAACCTGTCCCTAGCCCACAAAACCAAACAAGCTCAGCTCTGGCACACACTCCATGGGAGCAGAATGAAACTGCTGAGAGCAGAGACCAAACCCCTGGAGAGTCAGGCCAAGGTGCAACAGCAAAGCCCTCTGTCTCTCAGAGAGGAGTCAGCACTTGCAAAGGTCTCCAGTCCAACATCACTTCAGTTTGGATTCAGAAAGTCCCTGCTCCTCTCCTCTTTCAGCTTTTACACAGACTCGGCCATGGGCAGAGCAGAAGCGTGGTGAGAGCATTTCACAGGCACTGAGAGAAAAGGAGGTGACAATGCTAGACATGAGCCAGCTGAAAAAAGAAAACACTGCACAGCTTCAGGATTTTCTCCGATTATCAGTAAGGACTGGATAACCTAAGCACAAGGTTAACCCCATCACAGGGTAAGAGAGGAAGAAACATCTTGGGTTTACTGATCACCCTCTGTTTGCCTTGGCCATGCAGCTGCAATATTCCCTCAAAAGCTCGTGACACCACCTCATCCCACTCCTGTTTGACAGGATTACTTGCTCCAGATTGAACAAAACCACCTTTCAAAAGCAGCTTGAAAACTAGCACATTATGAACACTGATCAGATTTAGCATGACAGCTCAGTTTAATCTATGAAGGACAAAGAGATCTATATGATGTGTTTATACAGAAAAATAATACATTTATTCCCTCCTGAGAGGAGTCATACCCATAACTCACCAGACACATTCCACCAGCTCCTTTGTGATATTTGGTCTTTAGAACCAAGATTTTGCCAGCTTGTTTTTAAAAGCATGATGTCAATATAAGCAGAGAGCTTAAAAACTCCATTGTCCCTCTTGCTAAGGCTGAGATGAAGCTCAGTATGACCATGGCAATACCCACTTCTAATTACAAATATTTTAGCTCATTAGCATCTGCAGGAAAACTTCATGGAGCTTACACATTGCAGCTCCAGTGATTGGTGTTGCTTTATGGTATTCTCATACCTGGCACTATTTTGCTCATGTTTCCAGTGCAGCAGAGAAAAAGATGGACATCATCCAACTGTCTGCTCTAGCACTGTATCAGTCAGTCAGGATTTTTGTGGTCTGGGTCATATCAATAAAAGCAGAGCTGAAATTTCCATGACTACCCTGTGGTCAACACAGGGCGGTCTCATTAAATGTGTCAATTATACTTTTCAAGTAATATCTGAATTTCTTGTTGTGAGCTAAAACACATTCCATGAACTTGTTTTATTTTAAAAGGTGGGGGAAAAGGTGGCTGGATACGAGACTGCACAAGTCCCATGTGCAGAAAAGACACCAACATAGGGGTGGCAAAGCCTGATGCTGAAGGCAACACTCTCTGGTGTGGAGTACTTTTACAGTCCAAAATACCAGCATTTTCCACACAAACTGAAATCATTACCTTAAGTATGCTCCCCAACACCATTTGAAATATGTCCTATGCTCCTACCTTTTATTTTGATTCATGTTGTGCCTCGTTGAGGCTTATTATTATTATTATTATCCAGCAACTGGTGCATCCAAAGACTCAAGCCTTACACATGCAGGACTTTGTGGTGTTGGCACCCCCTTGCAAGGAACTGTAATTCTAAAAGGATTAAAAGTTTACCAGCACAGCCATGTAAAGTAGAAAAGGAATTGTTCACTCTTCTCATCTCTTTGGAAATTAGATTACAGGCTCCAAGTGAGCTGAAATACAGAATGAGGCAAATCCATGTGATTAGCTCACAGGTGGCCAGTGAGGCGCTTCTAGGCTTCAAAGTCTGGCAGATTCCTATTAGCTGCAATAATAAAAGGAATGTGTACTTATCCTTCAGCCCAAACCCTGCCCTGTGCCAACACAGCTACCCGCTGTGCTAATCCTCAGAACCAACATAATCATCCTCAATTGTTATTTCATAAGTTTGCTCAGCTGTCATTTGGGATATGCAGGATGTGTGGCGCACAGCCCTGCCACCGACTGCACCCAGAGCTGGTTTCCACACGGGTTCCAGCTCCCCATGAGCCTGGGAAGGGATGGAAGGAATTGCAGAACCCCCTCCCAGGACAGCCTCATGCTGCCAGCACCTGGTGTCCCGGCCCGAAGAGCAAAGACTCTTTATAAAAGCAATTTGCACCATTAATCACCAGCGCTTCCGCTAAAGAAATGACACAGATCCACGTTTATCTTCTCTCTCCAGAAGGCATCCATCCGAGTGTCAGTTGAGCAAAATGCATCACACATTAGATCAGAAAACAGAAGGGACAGCTATGCCAGGGCCAGGCAGAGAGGTCACACGCTGAGCATGATGTCCATGGTCCATCTCACAGGCTTTCTGCCTCTCACCAGCTGCGGATGCAGTAGGAAGGAGTGACCCCAGCCCTTAGGCATAACCTGCACACAAGGAAAGCTCTTCAAGCCCTCTCAGCAAGAGGCCAGTTAATATAAAGAACATTGAGGGCTGCTCCTTCCATCAGTCTGATATCCCACCTAGTAGAACTGTGATAATATTTTTATTATTTCTATAAATGTCTAATAATCCTCTGAATCCTCCTAAGCTCTTTACCTTAACGTTATCTTGCACTGGGGAGATTTACAACTCACAATTTCCTTTTGTTACTTCTAAATGCATTAGGCAGGGAAATGAGAAGCCATCTCCTTACTCTTACTTTGCAGGTGGAGCCAGAATATTTCAAAGTAACTTTATGAAAAATTTCTTTTAGACCCGAATTTAAACCAAATGTTGAAAAAACGATGCTCAGACCGGGGGCAAAAATTTGCTGTGGGGAAGGAGGCAGTGATTTGCTTTGCTCCAGACACATTCTTCCACTTCTGCTGCTCACCACAAAGCACACTGAAGATCCCACAAATGCAGAGCACATCACAACTCCACTCCTGGCAGGACAAGTGGAAGATTAACTCCCCCAGGCAGCTCCATGCATCCACCCCTGGCCTTGCCTTCCCTGGCACCTATGGCCATTTTATCAGTTGGTCTGGGGAAGCAATCCAGATTCAAAGTAACCACTGATCTCCTCAGTTCCTTTTTTTCTAGCTTGCTTCAAATGACATTATAGCTGAAAGAAACCCCTGCAAAGCTCCCACCATCCTCCAGCCACACTCAGCAGCATCCGCCTCAACTCCCCGAACAAGCAGCAGCCTCAGCATTAAAGCCCTTGGCCTCCCCTCAAGTTATGCACATGTTTAAGTGGATGTGAAAAGAGTCAATTCTTGATCAACCAGCAGTTGATTATTTGATTTGGGGATTAAGGTGACAGAGACACCTGTGCTCACAGACACCAGCTGGCACAGCAGGAGTGGGCATGTTCAGCTGCCAGCACGCTCAGGCTAGACCTTCTTGGGGATCTTCATGTCCTGTAAAAGGTGTCACTGACTTTCCTGCTCTGTTAACAGCTGCATGCAGGCAGGTTCTCCTTGGTCTGGGTCACCCCTGTGTCCTACAAGCACAGGGGTGGTACCAGCCCTCCCCCCAGTCAGGGCTGCACTCCCTGCCCCTTGGTTCAAACCTGCAAAGTGCCAGAAACAGCTCCTGCTCCGAACCTTTCCAGCAAGGAACCAGGAGCTCGCCCTCAGAGCTGGCAGCCTCAACCCTGCAAAACTGCAAGCTAGGAATTTCCATGTTATCTGAGCCCCTGGCTTGGAGCCACAGAGCAGAAAACCCCTGTTCAACAGAGCCTCACTCGCAGACCCAGGCTGGGCTGCAGTATCTGAACATCCTTCATCTAGCACAGGTAAGCCACTGAGAGAGGAGTTTTTACTATTCAAATTTCATTTTTATCTCCCATTTTATTCTTCCCTCTCTTCCTTCTTGCAAAGATGAGGGCAAACATTCCACTCAGGCTAGAATCACAGCATGAGCTTAACTTCCAGCATATGCCTTAAACTCAACCACTGATCAGGGTCAGGCTGGAAGGACGTGCTGGGGGGGCTGCAGAGTTGGAGGCAAAGGGGTTTGGTGTCTGTTCCTCTCCCACTGTCCCCCCTGGTAGCCCCAGACCTCTTGCAGGGCTCAACTCAGGGCTACAGTGTTCTGGGCCCCGTCACCACCGTGCCCCAGTGGGACCATGCCAAGCCCCTGACTTCTGCTCACCATGCAGGGTGTGTATTTTCATAACACGGCATTAGCAAACCAGCCCGAGTGTGTTTGCATCTGAATTATAGTAATTTTAAAGCAAAATGTTTGAATCTTGGAAATTAACCAGCCATTGAATAGTCTTTAACCAGAAGGAGCCGATTTAGGTAATTAATGCTAGCTAAACAAATAGACATATCGGACAGATTTTTAACCAACTGGGATGTAAATATTTTTACTCTTGTGGATAATCTTACTGTCAAATTAATTCTACAAATACCCACAATAATCCCTTTTCTTTTTTTTCTGTCCTTTGAGATCTGTCTCAGGCAGAACAGTGGAGATGCTCAGCAGCACAAAGTGAAGGCAGCTGCACGCTTGCAATGTGGGTACCACAGACTCAGGACTCAGTAGAGCTGACCTTGATGCACTGCTACAGCCTTGAAATCTTCCACATCGCAGACTTTTCACTCTAAGCATCCCCCCAGTTTAGGCTTTCAGTTCAAACCCTTGCCATAATTTAGCAAGGTGGCAAGGTAGGTCCTGGCAGAGAGGCAGCAGGAAAAAAGGACATTTCCAGAACTCGTTTTGCTTGCAAGGAGCAGAGGTACAGCCCCGCATGCTGGCTGATGGAGACAGACTTTTGCCAAACATCCTAAAATCCACAGGGCTGCAGATGGCAGTGTCGAACAGAAGGTTCAGTGCCTTGCAGAGGAAATTAAGAATAGGCCCATCTGTGGCATGAAATACCCATCTTGGAGTGAGGGGAACCTCTACAAATACCATTTATTTAAGCTGGATAAAAATACTTTAAAATTAGGAGACAAAATAAACCCCAAACTACTTTCAGTTTTATAGTATTTTCAATTCTTTTCACAAAGGGAGGTGAAACTAAAACCAAACCCTTACTGGGTGCTGGGAGACTAAATGAAGTGCATATGATGTTTCAAGAGCAGCCCAACAAAATAATCGATACCTTCCAATTCATATTATTGATTTTTCACATCCTTGCAGGCATGAGATTTCAGATGGAGTCATGAGAATTGCCAAAGTGTTCAATTTGCTCTCGTTCAAATATTTCACACTGTCATTTTTTATGATGGTGTGTGGAAGCGTGTTTAAGAGAAGCTCTTGAAAGTCAAGTGGCCTTTACCTCCCCAGATTCCCTGTCTTGCTTCACGTCAGGATTCAGGGCTGCTTTATGCAAAACATGAAAAAATATGTGAAAAAGTGAAATATGAAATGTTTCTTTTTTGTCCCTCGTACTCTGCTTCAGTTTAAAGGGACTTTAGGAAGAAAGAAAAACACCTGCTACTGCCAGTGCTTAATCCTATCAGAATTACAAAAGATTACACACCTATGAACTGCATTACCATGACAAAAAAAAATAAATAACCAAAACCAAGAAAACCCCAAAAAACAAACAAAACCCCCACATTTCTATGCCACACAGCCCAGAGACACACATGCTGTCTGCAGAGTGGGATTGGCTTCCCTGACACCCCCCCCCTCTTGGCTTTTTATGAGGCAGTTTGGATAATACAATCCTGCACTATATAACACTCACAATAACAAGTTGTTTGGACCACTGTAGAACAGCAAGAGCTCATTAAGCCTGAGAGAACGTTTGCAGGTATTTTAGCACAGGTGTGATTTGTTATGATATAGGAAAATCCTATTATTTCACCAGGTTTAACAGGTAATAGATATGCCAAAACACAGACTTCGTACAAGGCTATGAGAAGCTTTTAGCAATAACCCTTGAGAACATATTGGACAAACTGATCTTACACCACCTCCAAATACACAGAAAAAATGATCTGAACTATGGAAAATCACCACAATTCAGGGACAGTGCACTAGGGTAGAAGATTAAAGTTCTGCTCTGCTCTCTCAAGATGCAGTTAGGTCAGTGCTTGTCCCTGTTTCCCAAATTTTCAGATGATGAGCTTTTCAGAGCAGGGGCAGATGTAAACCAAGAATCAGCTCTTGCTTATGGCCTCTCTGTATTCCCTTCACAAGAATATGATGAAGATTTAAAAAAGGTCAATCTCAAGTGTGGCAGAATGCCATCACTCTTCACTGTGAATCAACAGATGCATTTGAGTAAGAAAGTTAAATAAATATAATATATAATGATTTATTTCCTTGTACTACTCCTTGTTCTGCATTTGGATGTATGAAAAGTACCTGGCTGGGTTTTTTCACTTTTCAGTGAGGCTGACAGCCACGAGTATTTTATGATCGTGCCCTGAACTCATTTGTTTAGTTTTCCATTATGCTCTGACAACCACAACTACTTTATAGTCATATATAATCCTTATATAATACACAGAAGGTTGAAACTGTACTAATCTCCAGTACAACACAGAAAATACACAGAAAATTAAGTGAGCTCATTAATGTTCAGAAAGGAACTATTAAGAGTGTCACTCAGCAGATCAGCCCATTGTAAGACGTATTTATCACACGTGCGTGTGTGTGCACATACCTTTGCCCAGGAATATACAGACACAAAGGTAGTCACCTGCCCTGTTCTGCTGCAAGTGAGGAGGATTTATTTTCATTATTATCATAGCAGAGCTGTTAGAATTTCTTCTGAGTGAAGGAGGGAGAGCAGCACATGCAAATTATTCTGGCTGCAGGTCAGGACCCACGCTCCTCACACACCCCTTCTGGAGGGATCCAACCCCTCCTGCTCCCAGGAGGTGCTAAGTGTGCCAGTTCTGTTGGAAGCTCTCCAGCATTCCCTTCAAGCTTACTTATGGTTTGTTTCTGACTAGTAGTGGGGAAAAAAAAAAAGACAGTTTAACATTTACCAACAGCCAGCAGTTTTACTGGAAACTGTTGAAAATGTTTAACAACTTATTCTTGGGAGGAACGAGGCGGTGTCACAGTGACTGCATGAAGTGTTTTCTCTAAATTTGTTCTTCAAGTAAGGCTTAAAACTGAATTCTAGATACAAAGCAAGTTTAGGGATGCACAGAATGTTTTAAGAGAGACAAAGCTCTGTGGACCAAGAAATAGGTCCAGGGGGAGAAGCTGTAAGGGAAGAACACACTGGCATGGCTCAGGGTTGGTTTGCACGGTGCTCACATACAACTCCAACAAACCCAGCGTGAGACAGGGGTTGCTCCTTCCTATTCCACACACAACTCCTTGCATGTGCTCTTTTATTCCTTAAGGAAACACACAGCCACGTAGAACAGACCTACAGCCACCCACAGCTCATGCATGGACTGAGAATCACTTGCAGCCTGGCAAAAGACCCCGCTTGGCAAATGCTCTTCTTCCCCCCTTCCAGCTCCAGCACATCATCCATCTCCAGCTCACCTCTCTGCAGTGTTTCCTTCATCAGTGCCACCAGTGGCACAAACCTGCCAGGCATGAAGAACTTAATGGTCTAATCCTCCAGCTTTCACAAAGACCAGATTAGCTTTAAGTTAAATTCTCTTGTTCCTTAAATTTCTTCCTTGTCAGAATGCCAAGGGAAGCTCTTAATCTCAGAAAAGAGCCCGCGGACATTCTGATGCCTCCACATGAAGACAGAAGGGAGCCCACAATGCCAAGATAAAGCTGAAGTATTAAACTAATCTCACAGCCCTGGAAATGTACATGCAGCAGGGCTGGCTGCTGTTTATCACTGGAGCTTCCAGGGGAGGTCATTAGCTGCAAATGAGGCTTTTGCCAGGAGTGTCTTAACATTCCCTGCTTTACGTCCAATCAAACTGCAGCACAAACTTGTGCAAGTTATCAGCTGCAAATCAAACTTGTGATTTAGACACAGAAACCTAACCAAGACACCAGTCTACCCTTGCCATGTCAAGATGCCTTTGCTGGCAGCCCGGCATGGCCCGGGGCCATCTCAACTAGTTCTGCAGAGGGGATGCTGTACATCAAACCACGATGGATGGAAATGGAAATCAAACATTCAAGTGATCTCCAGTTTGATGGTTTGAGAGTTAAAAGTCTCCCTTGCAAGACACAATCCAGAAGTGTCTCTGGATTCAACACGTGCTGCCTACAGCTGAGCTTCCTGCCTCCTCACTGGGCTGATCAGATGAAAGGCTGCTGGTTAGATGATAACACCAAGTAAAAATCTCCCTAGCCTTGACAGAAGACCGCAGAGTCTTTAGTCCCAGGTAAAGACCAGAGTACATTTGTAAAGCTGCTAATGCTTCTTTTCACCCTTCTCATCCACAACATTCACCAGACCAAAGGCATTTTACTTGCAGGTGAATAAACCCCACTGGGGCACATGTGACCACTCCTCACTCCTCCATTTGGCTGCCAACACTCTGTGACTCAACTCCTGTCATAACTCCCCATACTCTGCACAGCCCCCCCCCCAAAATCCATGTATGGACAAATGAGATCTGCTGGAGAAGCCATTCTGCTCTCTACAGAGTAAACCTCAAAGGTAATTTTGCAAAACCAGGTTGAATATCAGTGAATTACATCAATCAAGAGCTTCTTTTAATTTCGTATTTTCAAGATCAGATAAAAAAAAATGAAAGGTTTTTACCCACACATCACTTTATAGACTTTCCAACAGCTTACAAAGCATTTAGACACTTTAATTTCCACTCTAATATGAATACTCTACCCCCAAATGAAACCTATTAAAAATTAAATTCTTATATTAAGTTAAAGATGTGTCTCTTTTCTCCCCAGGTCCCATTAAATACCCTCCCTACATGCAGTTTAGAAGACAGAAGAGATCCTAGAGAATATTTACAAAGGGAAGAAAAAGCCCCGAGGGTTTTTATGTTGCTACAACATTAATCTATTTTAATCACACAACAGATTAAAACCAAACAACATTAAATGATTTTGCAAAGTACAGAGTGAAAGTCTTTGTTGCACAAAACTAAACAAAACCCCCAAAAACTGAGGAAAAAAAAATAACACGCTTGGAAATTGGGTGATTATGTTGTTCCACAGAGACAGAGCACAGCAAAATCAAGACTGGGCCACAGAGCCACTGCTGGCAAGAAGATAAAAATCAACCATTCACAAGGATCTAATTTTACTTCCACACACTCCTATGGCTGTGTTTGCACATCAGATCTCAATGGGACATGTTAGGACACAAGTCTGAACAATAAAGTGGAAGAGGGGGTGGGGGGGAAGGGAGACTCAACACTACCTGGAGCCCCTCAGAACAAGGTGCTTGGAGTGGGTGTCCCACCCCCCGGGGACATCCCCAGTGCTGGCACAGCAGCCACGCTCTCATGGGTTTTGGATACTTCTGAGTGTAGAAAAAACTGCTAAAATATCTACCTTGCTCCTCTTCCCCATTTTTTTCTAGCCGTGCCCTGAAGCCCATGGCCATGCTTCCCCAGCTACCTTGCACCAGTGGGCCCTCCAGTGCAATCATACATCATCTGGTGAGAACCTGACCTGCCCCAAATGGATGCACTGAGTGTGCCCTGGGCTTGTACCATGTGGGAAGGAGAGGGATTACTTCAGCTATTGCTTCTACATTAACCTGAATAACTCTTCATGTCCTCTCTGCTTCCTCCATACCCACTTCCAGGCTCTCCAGCCTTTTCTCATTTTCTCTCAGCCTTTCCTTATGTGTAACCATCTCCCCTGACCACCCTCATACCCTTGTTCAGCTCTGCCATTTCGTGGGCAGAACGCAGGGAAATCAGCATGGCCTTCAAAGGCTGCCTTGAGCAATTGCTTTCAACAACAGCAGTGTTCTCTCTTCCAGCCTTTTATTATTTACATGGTTTTGTATTGTTTCAGTGCATTAAACAACAATTGAGCTGCCTGCAGGTCACTTCACTGAATCATTGCAGTTAAATTAGAGGTCAGGGCTGTTTATGAATAGTTCATTCTTCCAGGAGCCCCCACCTTACAATTGTTAATGCATCATCTCACCTGCTATTGCTCAGTCCACTTCCTGACTTTGCTATCTCACTCTGCTGTTCAGTCTTGGTGTTTTCTCATCTTGAATTGTGCTTTCATAATTGAGTTTGTCATCTCAGCTCAACAGACTTTTAACAAAGACTGGTAGCATTCTCCAAGATATATTTTATTGCTGTCACATATCAGATGCATACAATGCTGCAAAGACAAGTTTTTCCAGGAGTTATGAGCCAATGTTTTTCACCACAATTTTATAACCACCTTTGCCCAGAAGACATTGGATTGGAGCATTTACATTTGAGCTTGAAATGATCTGAAGAAACCACAAAGAAAAAAAGTACTCTTCTTCAAAGCCAAGTAGCTGTTAGATTGACTTAAATAAGTATTTCACATGGATGGCTTGGTAATATGGGGTGCTCTAGGCAGGCCTTTTATCTCAGGACTTACCAACTCAGCTGCCAATGCAAACTGAAACCTTCAAGAGAATGATTTGTGTGGTTACCCAGCTCCCAGTGCTCCAGATTTAACAGGAGATACATTGCACAAGTTTAGTACTAATAGTAGTAGCTGTGGTGAAGGCATTTCTGGCTGTATCACTACTGGTCTGATGGGGAAAAAAGTCAGAGGTTTCTGCACAGTATAAGTATTAAAATTGTTCACTTTGTTTACTCACTGGATGTCCTAACAACTTGGTGCTGCTCTTGACAGAATTTGATTACTTGATCTCAACATTGTTCCTTCCCAAACCAGTTGTTTGCAATGGATAACCCATATTCAACCATGGAGGACAAAGAAGAGGAATGCATGACCAGGTTTTAGGAGAAGGAACAGCCCCTGCAACCCAGCTGTGGCACAGCAGCCACAAGCACACACAGTCCCAGATGTGTTGGGACAGAAAGGGTGCTACCCAGGACACAGGGACTCCACTTAATTAATGGCAAAGACACAAAAGGTATAAATCTATGTCGATGGGAGATCCTTCACTGGTTCTTACAACTTGGTAATAATTCCAGCCTCAAGGATACAAAACCACCAGGAGTCAATGTCTCCCTACTATGAAACTGCTTTGAAAAAGAAGTGGCATGTCTATTCAGGGTTTTCTTTATTTGCATTTCATTTTTTAGCCCCATGAAAGGGAGTGTCTTTCACACACTTCAGAATCTAAGATTAAAAAAAAAAATTTAGAAATCATGAGACTCCTGATAAAATCACAAAAGGCATTAATGCTGCATCTTATGACCGCTCCATGGTACTGCAGTTTTTCGTCAGAGTGGCAAGGGCCTCTCTAATAGCAGACAAGTCTGTTGTTGAGCTCTGCTAATAACATGGAAGATACAACCATAAAGCAGCTGAGACAATGATTCCTTCCAGGGCTACACACTCAGCAGGTAACATTATCCTCAGCATTTTACAGGTTTGCACAGTAAAAAGTCACTTCTCAAAATCATATGAAATAATATTTTGAATGAACTTTAAGCTGTTTAAGTAACCATAAACTCATGAAAGAAAGAAATTATGTCCCTATGCTATGGTGAATAGATGTTGAAAATGTACTTTAGATGTCAATTAAGTGCAACCATCGTGTGGGTGAATCACTGAAGGATTTTCCCTTTTCTGCTTGAAACTACAAGGGAGAAGTAAGGGAGGCACTTTACCCACACCTGATTCTGAACCTGCCACTATAGATAGCAAACACCAGATTTAAAAACCACCTGTAAGGTATTTTAAGGTATATTTAAGATATATTTAAGGTATATGACCATAGGGACAATAAAGACTCAGCTTTTTGCTTATCCAGGCTCCTGACATGCCACCTTTGAAAAATGACTTTTGAAACATCAGTTTCAAAACACGACTTTTGAAACACCAGAGTGCAAACAGGATTCACTTCACATCTCAGTCTCCTAGCACACAAAATGTGCAATATGTTTTATTGTTCAGAACTATCCACAGAAGGGGTCATACATCTGCCAAGGATCCCCAAACTTCATGTGAACGTGTGGATTAAATACTGACTCGTAAGTACCACTACCTGAAATATTAGTGCTGTCAAGTTGGTGTCATTTGGCACACACTTAAACCATGTCAGATGTCTATGAAAATGACATTTTCCCCAGTAATAACTGTAATAAGTTTCTCAGGAGAGGTAATAAGCTAGTATCACAAGTAATGCTTTCATTTCAACATGTCTTTCTTCCATGGAGTGATCACATCTTGGCTGATGAAAAACCTCATAATTGGAGACCTGCTATTTACTTGACACAAACAGGTATTTTGCCATCAGTTGCTCAAGCTGAAGATATCTCCAGCTTTCTCTACTTAAAATATTTTATGGCTCCTCTTTTTTTATAGTCCACAGTGCCTCTGCAGAAAGGCAGCAATGGAAACATCTGAATTTGTACATCTCACAGCATGACAGGTCTTGGTTCACAGCTTAGGACTACTCCAAACATGTATTACAATCCTAATGGGTCTCGGAAACCCCAACTGCTTTTTTTCCCTGGAAAAAAGCAATGCTGTTTCAGGCACTCTCCACTGCTGCCTGGAAAGTTTAAGTGGTCACTCAGAGAGTCAAGTATTGCAGCAGAGAGGAAATCTCTCCTCCTGCTTCACGAGAAAGCTGCTCTTTTCTTTATATTACTCGGTAAATTCACTCAAGTAGGGTAAATACAGTTGACTTAGCCACATTTGCTGAGGAAAAATATATTGCTTGAAAGAGGTACCACTTCCAATGCTGTTCTTCCCCCATCACCAGCTGAAGCTCACACTGGACAGCTACAGAAGTTGATGCAGGCTGAGGATGTTAGTACAGAACTGCCTGCACCAGAAACAGCTCTTCTCCCACCCAAACCCACCAGAGCTGTGCTGCTGTGTGGATGGGGAGGCTGGGAAAGGCAATGCCATCACATCTCACCAAGCCTATGCCCAGGTCTAGGCAGCTACATGAAGCTCAAGTCTGAATACAATGTTCCTTTTGAACACTAAAACCACTGTCTTCTAGGCTTTATTATATTCCCAAAGCTTGGTGGGGCCTTTGTGACATCAACAAAAGGTAAAACCTCAGCAGCTCTCCCAGAGAAAGAATTGGAAAGAAAGTGTGGGGAAGGTCCTTAATAGTTATACCCCCAAAATAATCCTGTATATCAGTTCCAAAACTCCAATTTTGGCTATTAGGAATGACAAGAGAGCAGCTTGTTCAAGTAAAAACTATTCAGAGAGGGGGTATTACATGATACACTATTTGATAGATTAAAAAAAAAAAAAAGCCAAAACAAAACCACAGTAAAGAACATCACCAAAAAAAAAATACACTTTCTTCACCTGTGCCCTTTTCTGGAAATTAAATCTTCAAGGAATTTTTCTGTGGCCTGTTGCCTGCCCTTTCCCACACCAGCTTCCAGTTAGACATCATTATGGCTGAGAGTTGGGGTTGGGCTATCATGCATACCCTCCTCTTTGCTAAACAACCCATGTTGTCAGAAAAAATTATTTACTTTAACTATATGACTCTTTTATCTTTTTTTATAAAGAATGTACTACTGTCTTCCAGATATTAAACTCCAAGATAGTTGTCTAAATTAAAACAAAGTTTTAATGTTTCCTAAATGTTGTCATTAATGAGACTAGAATCACCCTAGAAATTTAACAAGAGATAAACTTCCAGCTCAGAACATCACACAAACAAGATGAGAGGATCTTGTGAGTAATCCTGAGATGAAGACTGATAAGGCAACAAATAACCCACAGTAGTTTGTGCTCACTTAATGTTCTCATTCCTAGCTGATACTTTCTTCATCAAGGGCTGCTCATTGATCCAGGGTCACAGTGCTTTTCCAAAATAATCCCCAGGAAGGAATGGTCTAAAGGGTTATATTTAACACCGTATCACTTTCAGCCTAAAAAAGTGCATTCAGCTACTTAATCCCTTTCTGAAAGGGGTTGTGTTGTGTTTGGTAATCAGCTACTTCTCCTGTTGTGTTCTGTTGCCATAACAGATGAGAGGAGCTTTAACTGCTGCCCTTTCTTCTCTGCTGTAACCCATCACAGGTTGTTAATCCTGCCTCAGGATCAGACTCAGTCCATCTTTCATGTTTGCTTCTGGAGTTAGATGGCAGCTGGGGGAGTAGTCGAGATGGGTAATATGCTGTAATCAGAGAGCTTTGTTTAGGAAACAGGCTGGGGTGGAGAAAAAGTTGATGGTTTGGTTTGGGATCCCCACAGCTGTTGCATTTTTATTGCCACATGGCTGAAAATCCAAGAGAGAATCATTTCTGCCCAGCTCCTCGGAGAGCTCAGAGTCTGAGCAAGCAGAGCAGAGAGCCAGGAAGGGTTTTCATATCCCACTGTGCTGGGTGGGGAGTAAGAGACACAGAACTCACTACAGGAGGGGGAAATGGGGAAAATCAAACACGTGGGCCCTGTTCTGAGCCTTGCCAAAGGCTTCTGGAAGCAGGATTTGGCTTTCCTCAGTCTGCACCCTTCGTCTTAAGCTGTGGGCAACCCCGGGAATGATGACAGAGCTGGCAAAATAAAGCCTGGCACCAGCCAGCTCCTGAGACCTTGCACCCAGCATTTCCATGGGTGGGCCTCTGTTTTCCACTCTCATCTCAGAGAAGATACTTATCATTTAACTAGACTGTTGTGAAGCTTATTAAATTAAAACATCTTGATAGATCTTACAAATAAGACCAAAACTGAAATTAGTTTCATCAGCTCTTCTGCTGGGAGTGTAGGAAATTTAATTTTCAAGCCCAAGCATGAGTAGGATCTAAATAGGATCTAAAAAGCAAGAGGAATTCTAACCCCACCTCTCATCTGCTTCTTGGAAATCCATTTCTTAGATAACTATAAGACAGATAAACAATAAAAAAAATGTTCTGTGCTAACTAGATGATTTGTTTTCAGGGATGTAAATGACAAGTGCTGACCTTTTTTTTTTAATCTTGCATTGAGTTTCAGCAAACTGTCACTCTTACACAGGCAGCAAGGGAAAAACATACACATTATTAGAAAACAATCATTGCCAGATCTGATAACAATCTGACATTAACCACTGTGGGGATTCTGCTGCCAAGGATGTCTTGTATTATTTAGAAAACATAAAGGAAAAGATTCCTGAGGGGGGAAAGCACACAAACAAATAATTGCTTTACATCCTATTAATAAACCTCTGCAGCTCATGTTTCCCTCAGAAAGTGCTTACAGTACTGCTACCAGCTTTTAGAGCAAGTTTACCAAATGACATTTAATTAAAAAAAAAAAAAAAAAAGAATTCTAGAAACTGACACAGATACAGGGTGGGGGTTTGTCTTTCACCCTATCAGCACATCCATTTTACTGTGAGCCATATTGTCTCCTGCTTTTTTTTTTTACTAGTTCCTGCTACCTGTAATGGCTGGAAGGATTCCCTCCCTTCTTTATTTTTCCAGCCTCAGTTCCTCTAACCACCATGGCAGCACCATTCTCACAACTGACCACAACACAAACTTCAAGACCAGTTTTCAGATAACTCAGGCTGGATAAAATTCTCTCCTCTTCCCTTGGGACTTCCAGCTTCAACTGGAAGTGGGAGATCCATCAACCTACCTACACCATCCAAACTCAGGTAGTTAAAGCCTTTTGATAGCAAGTACATTGAGTGTACATTTTAAGGACACACCTAAATGGGCCTCAGTGTGCAAAGGCAGTAACAGTATTATGTAGCCTGGTCAAATACCAGAGAGTTTTTGAGTTCCTACCAAGACTATAAGATTGTTTGACTTCTCTGTAAGAGGTTAACGAAGTCACTGTGGTCAACATCCCACAAAAAACCAGACTTAATTGCAGAACTGACCAGAAAACCATAACATTTATCAGTATGCATATCCATTTAGATCTAAAATGGTGATGTAAGAATATATACGGTATAAAAATTAAAAAAAAAATCTTCCATTGTAGTTTTTACACGTGTCTTGAAGGAATCAACTCAACCATGCACTGCAGGTGTTGCAGAAGTGACTTATGTTCATTGAGCCATTCTGACTTAGCAGCAGGATTCTTTCTGCAGGGGAATTACAACAATTTGAGGGCTTTTTTTCACACAACTAATGCTACAGCATACGTTATAGTTTCTTACAGTGTGTATCTATTCTTAGATTTTACAGGATAAGGCTTTCTAGACAATGATTGAGAGTACTTAGGTGCAGACTAAGTAGGGCTTTAAGTAGTGGAAACTGTATAAAACACTCTCCCACAGGAAAATGAAGTTGGTTTCTTCATTAGTATTTTGGGGAGTTCCAAGATAAACCTTTGCACTTAGTCTCATTCAGCATTGCTCTTCTCATCCACTTGTAAAGGACCTCCTAAAGCACCCCCATCCCTGTGCACTGCAGTATCCCAAATCCCAGAGAAGTCACTCCAATACTGCAAACAGGATAAAAAGCCACAACCAGGCCTGAAACACATGATGGAAATTTCTCAGTCTTTACCAAAGTAACCATCTGCATATTTGCTGCAGTTTCAGCCCCCATACAGCTATCTGACACCCGTGTAACATGACAACAGCATGTCCTGAAATTCCCTGACATTGAGGCAAAGGACTGGATTATAAAGTAAACCAGGCCATAGCCCACAGCTCAGCTGTTCCTCCCCAACTGCGTCACGGAGCTTTTGAAGAACCATGAGCAGCTTGGAAACAGCTTTCAAAAACCACAGCCCAAGCAGGGCTGAACAAAGGAACATCCCCATGCTGGGACACAACTGGGAACACTGAACTTCTTCAAGACATAGATGCTCCAAATGTGCTGATGTGGCCAACCCTACTGGCTCCATTGTTTGCGAAAAGTCTTTGCAAAACCAACCCTGCAAACACAAAGCTCCCTGTTAGATTTGCCTTCCCCTCTCTGCTTTTTACTGTCAGTGTTTTGTTCTGGTAGTTTGGGGTTTTTCTGTTTGTTTTGTTTTTTTTTTCCTTAAGTTGTGCTCTGCATAATGTGGAGAGCACTTGAGAGTGCCTTCTGTCCAACCCCAGGCCTTAAGAGTGCACGGCAAGTTATTTTCCTCTCACTCATAAGTCAATGCTTTCCAAGGATGACCTGGGGACCAACTCTTTCCTGATGTGAGTGCAAATCACTTGCCAAGTTTAGTTTCCTTTGGATTGTGCCTGCCAGGGAAGGGTCACTTACAGACTCCATCGTTGCTTTCCTTGTCTCAAAAGATTATAATTTGTCCATTGCATTTCACATCAGGATGCAATTTGGCAGGTAAGCTAGGAGTCTGGAGGCAATTATTTTACTTCCTTTGGAGAAATGGATTACATTATTTCAGTTATTTTCAGTTATTTATTTTAGATGGAGTGCAAGGGGGGAGGCTGAAAAGGAAAACAAGATGGGTTTAGACTTTTATGAAAGGATCGACTTTCTATGTTTTGACATTGTAGCAAGGTTCATCATGCTTCCAACCTAACAGAATTGTCTCAGCTCTTCCAGTCAGGTATTACTATGCCAATCAAAACAACTCGTATTACCAATCTTTAGGGCTCCCCCCTCTCGACTTACACAGCTATTATTAGCAAGTGTAAATCAGTTCATTTACAACAGCTGATACTTCTTGAGTTCACTGGGTACCAATGGGCAATGTGCTGCTTTCAAATTACAGGAAACAAATTTTTTTTTGTACTAGTAATTTTCCTTAGAAAGACTGCCAACAACTAGGTTCAAACTGTGCTCAGACTTTTACAGCAGGACTAGTGATAGAGACCTTTCCACCCAGGACCTTTCCTTAACTCCATTACATGAGCTGACACTGGTCTGACCCTTCTTGGGCTCCACCCAGACCAGTGGTCACCCTGCCAGCCAGCACCCCTTCTGCCCAGATGTGACCTGGACACAGCCATGAATGAGGTTAATGTCCAAATCTAAGGAATAACCCAGAGCAATCAGAAAGTGTTAAATACAGAGGAGTTGCTTTCACCCACCACAGCCCTCTCCTGCAGCTTTAGTGGACTTGGATGAAGGTCAAGACAGTTTCACAGTTTCATTTTTTCAGACCTTACTATCTTTTCATTATCTTCCCACTCTATAAAGTACTGTTTCCACATGGCTGACAAAATAACTACCAGGTGTCTTCCTCTCTGTCTTTCATGATAACCAGATGTATTTGGAAAAGGCATTTCAGCTGAGCCCAGACCCCCCTGCAGGTCCCAGGGCCAGCTCAGCTGCACTCCTCCTATCCCTGTCTCACTTAACACATTTCCAAGGTAATTTCCATTTTAAAAAGCAATTTATAAGAAAAGCGTTTCTAGAACTAACATTTATTGGATGAAGTGATTACATATTTCAACAGTTAAAGCGACGCATTAAGTTTTATTTTATCTAATTAAAGAAATAAAGAAGCTGTATGTACACCACCCGGCAACCCCACCCACACTGTATGTGAGCTCGAGCCTATAAATGTGCAAACCTTTCACTGAACCAGCTTCAAACAACTTTACTGGACCAGACCTTTCATTTGAAAAATGAATTTTAGGGAACTGCAGCTTTGTTGCAAATCTTTTCAGGCACTTATGCCTTGTAAAAAAAGCCAGCATGATTCCTCTGACATTCCAGGGGAAGACTAAGCTTTATCAGAGACTATAAAGATTTAAAGTCACAGTATAATCTCACCACTGGGTTACTGGGCCCACTTCCCTTATCAATTAACCTGTCAGTTGACAGGTGGCTCTAATTAGTTAAATCCTTTTTTAATGACAAGAATTTGCCTGGAGCAAAGTCTTTCAGCTCCAGAACCATTTTACAATTGGGAGCATGCCTCAGCAAAATCCATTAAATACCTGCAGAGAACCAAACAGCAGCAGCAAACTACAACTCTCTTTTGCTCCTGCCGACATCCATAACTTCTTTTTTTTTTTTCCACATATGGATCCCACTGTAACACGAGGCTCTTTCCACCTTGTATGAAAAAACACACATGCATTTGGCCCTGATGCCTCTTTGTTTCAGTTCCTTTAAGAAGAAGAGTTTGGAACTCCATAACCTGGCTGTGCCCTGAGAGCAGAGACTCGTGGACAGAAACACTGACACCAGAGGTCTCTGAAAACATCTTCTTGTATTCAACATCTCGACATGGGCATTTTTCAAAATGCACCTTTTGTGCACAAAAGTAGTCCAGAAAACTGTCCCTAAGAATAAGGAGAAATTTTTAGACTACTACTTTTAAAATATACAGTGACAGATGTCCTGGACATTCAGACTTCATGAATGCTCAAGCAGTTTTCAAGCCAAGTTTTCAGCCTCTGGAAAAACCACACTTTGGAAAAAAACCAAACCTGTACTGTGCCTGGCCTGTGAATTCTTCATGCAGAGGAGATGGGGAGGGATGGAGAAAGGAGGGGGAGCTTCTCCCAGCACATCACGTAAGTATTATATTAGAAAAACATGTACTAATTCCTATGCTAATGATCCCATTAGTCCCCTTTACATCAAAAGGCTTTAGATCACATTTGTAATCTTTTTCAAGTGTTAGCAAACAAAATTACAAGTTTGACACTACAGGTTTCAACAAATTCCCCTCGCCATCAACGCAGCAACGTCCTTAAAAATAGACGTAATGAGCAGCTTTGGATCTGCATAAATACCCTGTGGAGTTCATTAATGATTTCATTTTTGGCAAGACACCATGGCAAATGACGGTGTATTATTAAAAACATACCTAGATATATGTACTTGAAACTGCACTCCTGCAAACACTTAGGGAATTAAAAAAAAAAAACAACAAAAACCAAACAAACCACAGGCTGTGTAATTTTGGTTTGTCTTTTAAGTAACGTGATTTTAACAACACGTAACTGCAAAACCGTTTGCCCTGAAAACTAACTGCTGCTGGCCAAAGGATGCCTCAGTCTAACAATTCTTTTCATATACGAGAAAATGGGATCTGAAATTTTAACATAGGACTTAACTCTGAGCACACCTCCACAAAGCCACATAAGGTAATTTCCATCACTGTCCTCAAAATTAGAGAACTGGAGCAGAAAGCAGATTTTTTTTATCCCAAACTATCAATGTTTCTGCCTGGGCCACACCCAGACCATCTGCTCTCCTTTCATTTGTTCACAGGGACCAGTGGCAACAGCGTACATTGTACAGCACTGATTTTAAAAGAAATTTAAGAGCATTAAATTGGTGAGAGAGGTGACATGGATTTGTGTGCACGCAGCCCAGTCTATTAAGATTTCAACACAGTAAAGAACATATTACAGTAGAGTCAAAGGAGCCACTGCAACAAGGACACAGTGTCCTCAGGAGGGCTTGGGCTAGTTCAGGCTGGGCAAGTTCATACCAAGAAAACACCACAAGCTGCATCAAACAGTGTTCCATTGGTAGTTCATGGGCAAAAACAGCCCCTCAAACTTCTAACTCAAGGAATACTTGGCCAAGGATTGAAGAATTTTCCTTGTAATTTGACAGTGATCACTTATCTGAATTTCTCTTCCAGTACTTCCAAGTACCTTGGCTGCTATTTGGTCTCAGGTTTTCTTAGCAATATCTTTTGCATCAAGAGGCTGCAGTACATCTAAAAAAAAATCACTTCTGCAGACTTTTTGTCCGAAATCTCATTTGCTCCAGTTCAGAGCTAGGATACTCTGCATTTCCACAGCTACTACCACTTTATGTTCCTTCTAACCTTACAGTTTTATACGTAAAACTAAACAGCTCAGATCCTGCTGCTGTTTGCTCCTGATCTTCCCAATACACCAGGAATTATTACTTGATGAAGCTCCCGTTTTGCACAACAGTCACTATAGCACAAAATTCAGAGGAATGTTCCTGCTGACAAGGCAAGGTTCAGCACGTCCCACCACCACCAAACTACCCTCAGGAAACTCACTTCTGGACTACATGTTGCTGTGATGAAAACTGAAATACACCGTGTCAAAAAGTGTGTGATGCCTACACCTCACGTTTAGTCCTCAGGGGAAAAGGTAAATAGAGTATAAGCAATTTATTTATTTAAAAAAAAAACCCAAAAAGCCTTAAGTGTCTGAGATCTAGGGAAATCATTTACCTTCTGCCTGTCAGAGCAGGTTATCTGTATGCTTCTTATAAATTAAAAACATAGCCTAAGAGAATATATTCAGTCTGTCTACAAAGGACAAGGTTTAAGTTGCAGAGAGAAAATGAACACCCTGTGATAAATGATGGGTTTGAAGCCATGCTCATGTCCTACAGTTAGCTAAAGAAAAGCTAACAAAAACTAGATTTTCAAATCAAAACTGCTGAAGTCTGTTTATTCCTTCCTGAAGAATCAGCTCAAAGACAGAATCATATTCTTTGCCTCCTATATTTGTTTGCGTTTGCAAATTACTTTATGCCCATCTATTTACCAGAATAAACAACACAGATGTTAACTATGAAAGCAAACTTTTACCTACAAATTAGGACAGTCTTTTTCAGCTTTGAAGTTTTCTTAACTGCCTGAAATTTTTGGCCACTCCTAGTTCTAACTGCTAGCAGCAGCAAAATCATAAAATATTGCAGGAGAATGCTACAGCTTCTTTGCCAAAACAACTCATGTTCCCCCTCTAACACCTTTTTGAACACTTTAAATAACTTCTAATGCTGCTCCTTCCTCTGCCCCACTATTCATTCACTAAATTTCATGATGCCTGAAAAGCAAGGATTTTTGGTAGGAAAATCCTAATTCCTGAATTTGGGTGCGTGCATGCCCATGTGCTGATGTGGCTGAAAATCCTGATCTGCAACTTGCTCTCCTGCATAGAAAAGGCAACATTAAGAAAAGGGGCAATTGCATGAAATTTCAGGTTGTCTATCACACACTTCTTAATGCATCCACTCTATTTTACCACATCCACTCAGTCCCACAGGATCAGTAACACAATCTAACACACCAGAATGCCCTAAAGGCCTCTCCCATGGGTTCTCCTGCAAAGACACACAGGGGAGCCCAGAAAATTTGGGGTTTGTCAAGATGATGAGCTCCCCTATTTTTGAGGAGCCCTGGTGCAGGCTGTTCCTGCCTTCTCAGGATGCACTACCATGCTCCAAAGAAAGGCACGTTCATTGCATTGTGTAAACTACCAGAGCAATAAAAACCATCATTAGAGACAATTTACTGGCTAATCTAATTTTTAAGTATGCACAGCTACTCGCAGCAATCAACTTTAAATTAATTATAGTACCAGATTAAAAGGGGAAGATGGATCACTTCCTGGGCCACCCAAAAGCCCTCTCAGATGGCAGTATGTGCATGTTTGTTTTTTTGTTTTTTTTTTCTTTTTAATTTTTTAATGCTATTGTTAAGCTTTTGTTCTAAGATGTCAGCCATTCACCTGGGGGAAAATGACAGTGACTTGTCACAGATGCTGAAGGGACCCTCCTTACCAGCTGCATCCACCAGCACGTTGCATCCCTAGCTGTCATCCTCACATCTCAGCAGGATCTGCTGCTCAAAGATTTGCTCTGACACCAACCAGGCAGAGCAGGAGCTGTTACTGTGAAGGGCTCTGCACCCAGTAGTCTGTGTCAGCTGCACCAGGCCTAAGGTTTGTTTCACCCAATTATTTGTTTGTCACTTAGAGACCTGGCTATGGAGCAGATATTGTCATTTTATTTTTGTCAGTTATTTTTGGACCCCAATACAGGGGCAAAACACAAGGAGGCCTTTAGGTGAATAACTGTCTTGGCAGCAAGGTGCTAAGATGATGTGCTGTTGAAAGGCTGGAGAGCAATTAAGTTATTTGAGTAAGATGAAATGTTGGACAGGGCATGTGGAGACAGAGAAAACCAGCTTAACTATTCATATGCCACCCCCCCTTCAAGTTGTCAGCTAACTATTTAAGCAAGGTGCTAATTTACTACAGGCTGGATTGCCAACAAACTTAATTTTGGGTTAATTCAAAAGATGTACAGACTTGTCCCACATGCACACAGTACCCAGCCCTTTCCAGACGAGTGTAACAGTTTGCCAGATGATTATTATCTACATTTAATTGTATTACAATTCCCATAGGCTGTGGCCATGGACCTGGTCTGCACGGTGTGTGGGGCTGTGCAACCAGGACAAAAGATGGTCTGAAGAACTGTAACATGAGTCCACATACAGATTCAGGGAGCAGATGTGGAAGCAGAAGGGATAAACACCTCACTTGAGACCCATCACCCAAAGAGAAAGGCTTGCACCATGCTTAAGGTACTGACTGACCTGAGGAGAAGGGTAGGGCACAAGTCCTCTCCTGCTCTGTGGCTTTCACCTGCTGTTTGTGAGACTGGACTCACACCCATGATGCCCACAAGAACGCTTAGCATCTTGCAGGACCAGGCTCTGCAGAGGAACCTTCAGAAGAATCGTGCCAGTCTTTGCTCTAGGAAGTGGTTCAGATTTGTCTGATGATCAAATTTGGTTTCATCCACCCAAAGCTTTCATCATCATATCCTCTCTGCACCAGAGGTATGCATGTAGCATCTCATAACCTGACAGCACTTGGCAATGAACTTTTAAAGAGGGTCTCTGTAAGAATGTACTTATTTTTGTAAAATACTTATGCAGATGCACACACAGGAATACACTCTACAAGATGAACACTGGTAATTCCCCCGTGTTCAGAAGAGAGGGGCACACTACTTTCTTCTCCCTCCAAGTGCCAATTCATAGGCTGCTTATTAGGTACATAATGTACATAGAGAAACCACAGAGAAATCACAAGAGCAGGTAAACCAGCCAATTTTTAGGAAGGAAAACTGCACATCATGAAAAAAGATTCCAAGACAAGAAAAGTGACCTTTGCAACACAGAGACAAACGAGAATTTTCTAATTCCCTGAGCCATTTGGGTTTGTTTTAACCTTATAAATGCTCGACTATGAGCTGCTCTACCAAAAGCTGATGACTTATCTTGAACCAAATACAGTCAACAGGGACCTCTTTGTTCATGGGCAATGGGTCTGGCCTCAGATAACTTAAGACTTCTCCCCTGATGTACAGACAGCAGCGACAGGCACAGTTACACGACTGGTACCAGCATGAATTGATGGGTCCAAGCTGCTCCCAGGCAATTCCTTGTGTACTCGGAGGGTTGTTCAACCTGTCTGCAATCAGACATGACTGTTCAAATATGAACTGGATTATAATGAGCCAGTTACTCAAGAGCCACGGTCTTCAAAACAACTCTGTCCAGAGTGGCCTGCTTTAAACATCCTGATACAATCATGGGGGTTCTTTGGTGTGGTGAAAGAGGCTAGACATGGTGTTTCATTGTTTGTGAGCGTGCTCTCATCCCTGCAGGATGTGTGTGCTCAGCACTACTCTTGCACACTACCCTTTCCAAACTGCTGACAGGATTCCATTTTTCCAGCCGCATGGTAACTTCCACAGGTTCCAAAGACACTGGAGGCTGTTTAATCACACAGCAAAAATCAAATCAACACCCACTTAACTGGGTGTTAGAAACACAAGACTGAATTCTGGAAATGAATTAAGACCAAAATGAAGACCAAGATCACTCCTCTGTCCTTCTTGATGAAGAAGTAAGGTGAGAGCCCTTGAGTTAATTCTATTTCTCCCTGTCAGCTAAATAAGACCTCAGGAAGACTGTCAGGAGTACCTAAAGAACAGTTTAGATATATCATCTAGATGCAGGAAGATAAAGGAGGAAAGAGTCAAGCAATTCTTCCCCAGAGGTATCAGAAACTCAGCATCCTTATCAGACTTTTCACCTAGCAATGCCTGCAGTGTTTTATAGCCCCCTATAAGCAAAGGAACTGAGCTCCACCTTGGGAGAGCAATTCCCTAAGGAAAATGCTCTCTTTGTCCTACCCCAAAGTGCCAAGCAGTGCTGTTTTTCAGATCTGGAGCAGATCTATACTCGAGGTCAAGATTTACAACAGATACTGTACTCCTGGAACAGCTTCTCACCCCTCCTCAGAGACAGCAGGACCTGCCCAGCACTGAAAACCCTACCAGTCACATTTTGATCATCATTTATCCCAGCAACACAAGCAAGAATGAAAATAAATAAGTAACAAAATAAAAAATTTACTATTGCAGAACAGAACAAAATGGTTGCAATAGGGTCTGCTGTACCCAAGCAGCAATCACACCTGCTGAAAGCTGCGGAGGCTACAATCGCACAAACAGCACCCCATAAAACCCAGCAAGCAAAAGTGAAAAACCAGGGGTTTTGCTCATCTGCTTCTGATTTTTATAATGCTGTTCCTTTTAGCAAAATGAAGTTTAAGTGCTTATGGGACTAACAACCTAGTAAATGAACTAAGTATTAATTTGTGGTTTTATTACTCAGCAGACCGATTTTCATGAAGCCGTTTTTTCTTAGGACACAGCTTGCTCTGCAGCAGCTGTTTTCTATTACAAGCCACTGAAATTCCTCTGCCTCCAATTTTCAAAAGTGCCCACATGAACTTGAAAGATTTGGAAAGGAGACCCAATGGCTGTGTGCTTGGAAGCACTGCACCTCGTGGCTCTAACCCTAGCAAAAACCATCCCGGCCGATGCCTGCAGCAGCAAGGCTGCAAGTTCCTCCCTACCTCCCTCACCACAGGCCAAGCACTGATCCAGGTGGCCCAAATCCTCCAGATCCACCTCACAACGTTTTGTGAAACCCCCCCCTGGAGGAACCATGGAGCAGGAGGTGAACCCAGTGACACTGGAGGGCTGAGGGAAGGGATGCTGGGCCCACGGTCCAAAGACTGAGTGTGGCTTTGAGACAACTTTAAGTGAGGAGGTGACAGGGGGTTGGGGAGTGATTCTGGCTGTAAAGAACAGACAGGAATGAGCCAGGCAGCCCTGGTGAGCTCAGGGCAAGCTGTCAGCATGCCATAAGCCAGGATTTCAAGTGCCCACTGCAGTAAGCACAGGTTCTAGCAGTCTGGTGGGGTTTGAGTCTTGTGTTTCTTGGACTTGGGAATACTCTCCCCTGGCCACACTTCCAACATCCTTCTGTGAGCCTAGGTCTTAAGGCCAAAAAGAAAAAGTTGGTGGCTTGTTTGTTTTTTTTAGAACACTGTTTTCTGGATAAGTACAGAAGGAGTTCCTGCTCCCAGCTCCTACTGTATGTAAAAGTCAAGGCCGTTACTGCTCTAAAAGGGCACTCAAATCAGTTTATCTGCTCTTCTGTTCGCCACTTTTTAAGTATACATTTACATTGGCTTTTTTTAAACAGCTTGTGAAGGCTGCACAATGTCCCTCTCAGACACACGCTTGCTACTTGAAGCATTTCTCAGCATGCTCCTGGCAGCTGTACTGGTCACAACTGGCTTGGAAAATAGTTTATGTTACACTAACTAATTGCATGCACTGAACAGTACCAGGCCAAGCTGTGGCTGTGCTGACCCTGCCAGCTTTAAAAGTGGGGACAGACCCTCTGTCCTCTGCCCCCACACAAGACCCTTCACCTGGGCAGTTCAGCTGCAAAATCATCCCCCTTTTCTTGCTGCCTTTGGATTTCTGGTGAGAAATCACTCAGCTGAGATTCCAACCAAAGCCAGAGGAGCAACAAAGTGGGGGAAGAGAGCAGGGGACAGGGAAAGGGCCCAGAGCCACCCTGTGTAGTGTCCCCTCAGGCAATGCAAGTGATGAAAGGCTGAAAGGCCCAAGGGTGTCACAGGACTTACTCCTGTGGTCCTCACCCAGTAAAGCACTTAAGTGAGTGCTCAGTGTTAACAAATGTTTCCAAGTCAGTCAAGCAAAGAAGCACAAGCCTTAAGGAGGACAAATCAGGGTCTAAAAATGTCCTCTTACAATTCTCTCTGTATCTTGAGGAATAGCAATTTGTCACTTCATGACAAGGCCCTGCCTCTTCTTTTGGACAAATCATGCTGAGCCATGAGAAGGTTAAAAATTCACCCATTTTAAGTATCACCCTTCACTAGGTCTTTGTTGCCAGCAGAATGGATGTAGTAGTTCCCACTTGGAAGCACAATTTCAGTATTTCTGCTTACTCAGATAAATACTATTGCACTTCAGTCACATACTGAAGGGTTTTTTCACGTGTTCAGACTTTGTAAAGCAAGGGACAGAACTGCCTGTGGTTCTCCACTTGCATTCCTGCACTTCGGAAAACAATGACTAATTCTAACAACTTCATGGATGTTTTTGGACAGTCTGTATGATAAAGTAAGACCTTACTTTGTGGGGTCAGGTCATGAGGAGAAATATTTAGAATAGACTGCAGAATCATAGAATGGTTTGGGTTGGAAAGGACCATCCAGTTCCAACCATCCTGCGTGGTCAGGGACACCTCCCACCAGCCCAGGTTGCTCCAAGCCCCATCCAACCTGGCCTGGAACACTGCCAGGGATGGGGCAGCCACAAATTCCTTGGGCAACCTATTCCAGTGTGTCACCAACTTCAAATTAAAGATTTTCTTCCTAATGTCTAACCTAAATCTCCTCTCTTCGAGTTTGAAACCATTTCCACTGGTCGTCTCACTACACATCTGTGTAAAAACACCTGCCCCAGCTTTCTTGTAGGCAAAGAAGGAAAAAATCACTTTACTTTGGTTTTCAAGCATCTATGAAGACTTTATAAAAAACAGGAAAAAAGGAAAAAAAAAGTGCAATTCCTATATATGCCCCTGAGAAAGTTCTCCTGATATTCTGCATGTAGAGACTGATCACTGCAGGATGTGAGATACACTGTGAACTTTTACTCACTGTGTAGTGAACTTTTTTCAATTAACTGGATGTAAGACAGCCTGAGCAAGGAGTTAAGTTGTCCCAAGTCAGAAAACACTAGCTCTTACAGAAGAAGGGGCTATGGAGGTAAAGCTGTGGGTGTGTGGGTGTGTGGTATGGTGCACACCAAGCACAGTCTCCAAAAGATCTGGAAAGAGAGGCCTGCAACACACCTTGGATGGAAGCTAGAAAGAAACTATTTCGTTCTGAAAGTAAAGTTAAATTTATGGCAGGAGCCTTCAGAGGGTGGCAGGCCATGGAAATACCCAGGGCAGGTTGGTCCCTGGGCTGGGACACATCCTTTGAGGAAGCCCTTTTGACCTCTTGCAACTGAAGCAAGTTGTTGCAGAGCCCAAAGCAACTCAATATCAACATTAAACACATGGAGAAATCAGATGAAGGAACCAATTACTGTTGTTCAGTGCTATCTAAACCAGTGTATCCATTGTGTAACACCAACACTCTATGTTGGTGTTTACCTGGTCTTTGGTTTAACCAGTAGGTTAGAACTACTCCTGGGAGTAGCTGTGCTAAGGTGACAGTTCTACCTGATGTAAACAGTCTTTGCCTCTCCACTACGAATCACATTACTGTGCTTTTTCAATTGAAAAGAAATGTATTTGATAAGATAACAAATGCCTGGCAAGGCCCATTTAAGTTATGTAAGGGAAAGAAGAGGAGGGGAAAAATCTTGTATAAACAGCAAAACAATACAGCTTTATCTAATCTCAGCAATTTATTGCTGCTTGTCTGTGTGTGTGTGTTTGACTGACAAAATAAAATAAATTGAATCAGCTTACACATGATAACATGCTCTTTCCTACCTCATACTAATTGCTTGGCTAATTGATGTTTGTTGAACTTTCTCCATTTCATTGAGTGATTAGGTACAAAGCTAACAGTTGACATCTGTAGGCGCTTAACTGGCGTCTGTAATTACTGTTAATGTTAAATAATTGTTAGTTAATTGGAGTGGTAACTGACTGAATGGAATCCAGATTGTGAAGCAAAAAGAGACCTAGTTAAATAAACATACATTTTTCAGAGAAAACAACATTTTATTACAAGGGAGAGATTAACAGCAGGCCAGATATGGGAGGTCTGCAGGATGCTCTATTTAGGAAATCTCACTCCAGTGTGGGCTCCACTAACTGGAGGGATGTCAAGGAAGGATCTTTGTCATCAAAACACTCCTAGCTCAAGAATTGTTCCACCTGACTTTGAACCAATTATCACATTTTGTTATTCCACAGTGCAATACTCCTAAGTTTTTTTGTTTTGTTTTTTTTTTAGAAAATCAAAGGTAGTTTAAACTATAAAACAAATACTCTCTCCAAAATATATACAATTATGTTAGTAAACATTGTTGGTTTCCTTATTACAACTGCAAAAGTTTTAAATGAACTCTTAGGGGAATATGATCACCAGCTGACACCAAAGGCTTTCCAGCCAGGGAAGGATGCCCAGACCAAAAGTTAACTCTTTCCCTCCACTATTTTGGTCAGGAAAAGCCAGTGCCTAGAAGTTCTTGTACCATGCTGGCCAATTTACAGTTTTACTTTGAATTTGTATTTTAAAAATCACCAGTGAAGTCTTGGGAAGACTCCTGTTTTGTAATATCTTAAAAGTTTTAGGATTTAAGAATCTGCAAGGTTTTGGAAGAGGCTATCTTTGACTTTCACCTGTCCCTCTGGGTACATCACATTATCCATTGACCTTTCCCTGCAGCTACAGAGCAGCTCTGGTATCTCCTGACACTGGCAATCCCCCCCTGGCTGCCATGTCCCAGCCAAAAATCCAGCAGCATGAAGAGAGCACTGGAAGCAGACGGAGAGGAGTGGTTTGTGCTCAGGAGATGCAGCCATAAGGGCACGTTACAGAAAGAATTCCTTGCTCAGTGCCTTCAAGGCACAGAAATAACTGCCTTGCTCTTTGTGTGCCAGAACAAAGGACCATCACAAGACACAGACTGAATTTTTTGTCTGCTTGACTTGGAAGTTAAAGAGATGCACCACTTCTTCTAATCTAACACAGAGGGACAAGAAACCTGGGGTCCTCAAAACTGGAGGCTTTTTCCAGTGCTCAGTCCCTCCTCTGAATGAGAATGGAAAATATTGAAAAGACATTTGAAATCCACAAAACACGGGCAAACCAAGTGATCCAAAGCCACCAGGAAAGTCTCCACCAGAAAGGCAAGGAGACACCATCATCTGAGTATCACTTTGGGAGGGTGAGCCAACAGAACAACCATAGAAAAAGAAATCTGCAGAACTGCTTGTATGATTCATCAGTCCATGAGGTTTTACTGGCCAACAGGAGGGTTTCCTGCAGGGCTGGGATTGCTCCAGAGCCCTACCAGCAAGCAAGGAAGAAGCATTAGCATCAAAAGCCAACATACACAGGCAGCAGGATCCAAAGAAATGGAAAGCAAGATGAAGAACAGACTCCAAATGAGTAAGGATGTCATAAAGGTTACTACAACCCCTTGAAGAAGAGGGTGGCAGCAGAAGCCACTCTCTGGCATTCTGACTATGTTGATATTGCTGCCTGTGCAGTAATGTAGCCACTGATACTCAACATTAGATGCTGTGGGGATGGTTTACTCCGAGTCAAAGCACTTCTCCAGAACCAAGGATCTCCTGTGAATGGGATCTGCAGAGAGGGATTTGTTGTCCTCAGCTCCCTACTTGTTTACAGAACCAGGTCCTGAAGAAATGATTCACCACAGACAGACATGGGGAGAAATAACAACAGGCCTGTTTTTCTCAAGAGAGATATTGCAGTGGAACCACCTAAAAAGCCTGATCTGTATTTTAGCCACCACTGAGGAAAAGTCACCCAGATGCCTTCATCTACCTCCAACAGAGAGAATAAATATTTCCCTGACAGCTGGTGGTGCCACAAAGCAGAAGGATTCATAAAGTTTACATGAACATCCTGTAAGCAATATGAACATAAAAAGCTGGAACAGCCCAGTTGTGTTTCTGATCAAAGGCAAACTTTAGCATACAGCACAAATGAAAACTTCATCACTCTGGGACTCATTTCTCCCTTCAGGAAAAACTGTTTTCCAAGGGAATGTAGGAGGGAGTTAACATAAATGAAATGCATGGTAGTAGTAGGAGCTGCATGCTCTGCAGCTTCAGATGTGTCTCTTTAAATTATTAGGAGATAATGGAATGTAATTATGCTGCAAAAGTAATGTTACAAAAATTCATGAACAAAACTTCTATTCTGGCCAGGATTAATGTGGTGCTAATGTTGACCTTCTCAGAGAGTAAGGAAAAAATAGTGTTTGGTCAAAGACCCTCAGCAGCAATCCCAAATGTGAAGGGCCAGAGGGGTGGACAGGGAGCTGCAGGTGGGTGATGCTCTCCTCTTCCACTCCTTGTCCATCCCATTTATTCAGATATTAACATCTCTTTTTCAAGCAGTACTAAGGGCCCAGACCCTTGGGTAGTCACCTCCCAATGCAGCCATGGGAATTATTTCCCAAGGTCATTTTGAGCACCTCAAGGTAAAGTGCTGCTGCCCGAGCTCTGATTCACAACCAGGAACAAATAATTTCTATTCCTGCCCTGGGGACCAAGCCACATCCCTCCCAAATTGCCAGCCCTGCTGCAGACATGGTACAGAGCTGAGAACCTCTGGGAACAGTGGCAGTACAGACTTGGGGACCTCACAGCCCTCTCCAATGCTCTGCTATGACACATAACCAGTCCTGAGGGGTCCCAACACCCACACACAGCCCCCAAAACTAACAGGGCCCATCTAGATACAAGGATGGATCTTCCCATTCAGCTTGAAGGGCAGCTAACTCCTAAAGAGAAACTGAAAGGTTTCTCAAGGGATTTTACCACCTCCTCAAGGGTATCTGGGGGGAATTTCACTTTCTTCTCCATTTTTTAATTATTAGTATTTCTGAGGAAGGGTCTGTTCCACAGGACACAATGATACTGATCCCCCACATTTTGAGCTTGATCTCATCTTCTGCCTTGAAGTTCTCACCTAATGGCAGAAAGGGGACAAAATGTATCTACAAAACCTAAAAAGCTTCAGGGTATCTACCTGCTTTGTACATATATTACTTCAGTATTTTCTGCTCCCTCAGCTATAAATAATTCCACAAAAGAAAAGTAGCAAGAGAAAAAAAAAAAAAAAAAGTGTGAGACACGGGTAGCTGTGGGACATCTGAGAGGAATGGCTGTGGACACAAAGGGATGTACACTTGTCAGCCTGCCCAGCCCTCCCAGCCTGGTCCATCAGCCAAGAGCTTTGAAGGTTTCATCCTGATTTACCCAATGCAAATCTGACCTTTCTTACAAGTGCCTTTTATTGCTTTTGGCAAAAGCAGTCACGGACAACACAGGGGGGGGAGAACTGGCTTGGAAGCAAACAGACTGAATTGCAGGGAGAGAACTTGAACTCGGAATCTATCAAACTGACAGCACCAGGGCAGTCCCCAGCCCTCCCCAGGGCAGACTCTCAGAGAAGGGAACAGCCTCCCAGCCACCAGGAGAGCCTCTGCACCTGGCTGCAGGCAATTATTGACATTATCTCTTTTTGGAGGCTCTTTTCCTGATATTTAGTAGTTTGAATGCTAATCCCTTTAACAAAACTGTCCTCCGTGCTTTTTCTGCCCTCTTTCCCCTTAATCTTTTTCTCTCAGTGGAAGGAAAAAAAAAAAAAAAGAAAAAAAATACCAGTCAGCCTAGTTTGGCCGCACCTGGATTTGCATTGATTCTTCCCTTGTCATTCATGTTACCAACAGGAATTAGCATATGGCTTTAAGGGGAAACTCAGAAGGAGAGAAGAAAGATGCCATTTTGATGGAAATAAGGGGCAAAGGAATAATCTACAATCGACTAAAAAGCTTATTTGTGTACGGTTTCCCAAGCAAAGCTTCGAAAAGCCCATGTTGATTTTAGGCTACACAAAGAAACCCTAATCCTTTCAAGGGAACTAAATCACCAAAGAAAAGTACCTCAGAAGAAAAGGCTCCCTGTCAAGCATGGGTATTCACATCCAAAGAGATGCCACGAATCAAGCTCAGTAAGTAAACAAAAAATAATAATGTGGGAAATGTAAAAAAAAAAAAAAAAAAAGAAGAAGAAGAAGAAAAGAAAACGAAAGGAAGAGGAAGAGGGGCCTACTCTTCATCAATCACCTCCCGGGGAGGAGAGCCCCTCACCCTGGTTACAGGACTCTCCCAGGAATGTGAATTCACCACTGGCTTCTCCTCTGCCCTGGCCCAGCCCCAGGGAAGGGCTGCTCAAAAGCCAAAGCTTTTTACAGCGAATTAGCAAAATAATGATGCAGTCACATGTAGTTTGGGGGCCCTGGGTCACTCCAAACACACAACTTTTCCTTTCTCCTTGTCTAGGCCACCTATTCTCTGCCTATGGAGGGGAAAGCTGGAAATGCAATTAATCAGAGAGGTGAGATAAGCTTGCCAAGTGAGATAACCAGGCTTAGACCATAGAAATCATCCAGACTGTACTTCCAAAGGATGCTAACTCACAAAACACAGGGATATGGATAAGCAATGCAGTTACACAAAGGTATCACTCAATATGCAGCAAAAGACTTCAGAAGAACCAGAATTTCAGCATGGGAATTCCAAACACCACAGGGTCACACACTGTCCCCAGTTAAACCAGTACAGCTTCGAGGAATTAAAAGACACAGAAAATGACCCACAGGAGTAACAAATGTAAACCTGGTGAGAAGCACACAAGGCAAATACTGAGCAAATCCACAAGTAGTCAACAAAAGACTTATATTTCAAGCTAATAAATACCATCCCTTCTAATGCAAACTGACTCAAATGCTCCAAAAACCAAGTTAAAATACCATGGGTTTACACTTCCTACTAAGCAGGTGCCCTGCACTGTCATTAAGAAGCAGAACAGTGGGGTGAAAACCAGATGCATTTTGAAGGCTTTGAATTATCCTCATCTGTATAACTCCATGCCTGGACCCTCCTCACAAAAACCAAAGCAAACAAAAAATAGGAATTTAAAATTAAAAAAAAAAAACCAAAACAAACAACACAAATACTTTCTAATAAGACTGTTCCAGGACCAACTCAAAGAAGCTCCCTGCCACTGATCTAGGGTTAAGTTTTTCCTTAATGTACTGTTATATCATTAGCCACTCTCTCTTTAGATCGCTGTTTGGAAGAAATTAATGGGATACTGAATATTTAAATGTGGCCCTCTATATCATTTATTAACTCTACAGAAAGCACACAGCACAGTAAGCCATGGTTTATGACTATTATCCTGTGAATACTAAATGGTGGCTGGTTATTACTGTCAGCAGTGCAAATTGGCTATTCATAATTCCATGTCTATCATGTAGCTGATGAGTAACAATCAAGTTAAAACATTTTGAAAACTCTTACAGTTATTTAAATGAGCTTAAATTAAAGCCATTTGTAAAATAAACTATTCCCTAATATTGTTATTTAAATTAATCCTGACCTGTCAGGCAATGCATTATTTAAAGCCTTTATTTTATATTGCTTAAGCAAAGCAATTAGCAAGCATACAGAACATGTCTGAAACCCAGAGAAACATAAAAAGCACTAACAAGCTGATTGCAACACTTCTGCAAAACAAGTTACATTTCATCTCCCATTGAAATTGCCATGAAAAGAAATGTGTGGGGGAAAAAAAAAAATAAAAATGTTTGTGATGTGAATTGCAGCCTTACCTTTATTTGTGACAGCGTTGAACAGTTTCTCAGAGCTGGCATCAGATGCCTGAAAGACCAATAAAAAAAGAAAAAAGTTATATTTTCTACAAGTGATCAGTTTCAAAAGGCACAGTGGTGTATTTATGCACACACACATCCGAATGTCTATTTTAGAGAAGCAAATCAGGTGGCAAAACCCCGAGAGCTAATGGCAGCTGCAGGCTGGGAAGCAGATGGCCATGCGGTGGTGCTGTCTGGCTGTGCTTCACCACCCTGCAGTGCAGATACTTGCTTGGGAAAGAGTCTGTTTAATAAAGAAAGAAATTATTTTTTTTTTATTCAGCATATTAGCTGCACAGAAACTGTATTTTGGTACTGTAATTATCCGAGGCATTCTGACGTTGATTTTTCCGATGGGGAAGAGTCAGGATTTTGAAGCAGACAGCCCAGCTTCAGGAATTTGCAGAACTGTGGATTGCTTCATTAATTTTTGAAGTCTTTTTGAAGACCTGTGCTGTGTCAACCATTTGATTTTTACCACCTTTAAAGCAGTGCTGATAACTTAGGTTAGTGATTCTCTAAATCACTGTTATATATTCTTTGAAAAAGGAAGAGTATGCTTCTATGTAGTATTGGTATGTATTTCCACCTAAGATTTGCCTTTGTCAGGATAACTGATTCTTGACACCTTGCTCTGTATAAACTAATAACCCATTTTATTTTTTCATCAAGACACCTTTATCTGTGGGAGGTTTCTCCTCCTAACATTATATTGTACCTTATCTACCACTTCTGTCTGTATGCCAGTACACTGCTGTTATTAAAAAGCCTTTCTTAAGTTTCACACAAAACACTGAGCTCCCCCTTTCACAAACTGGAATAACAAGAAACCAGACCAGGGAAGATAATACAGCAAATGTTCATTTTACAAATATCCTGAGCCCCAAAGCAGAAAGCATTAAGTTTATGCATCTGTGTGCAGCTGTGTGCACACACAGACACAATACACACAGACATAGATCCGAAGCTTAAACTTATACCACTTACACATCCACAAAACCCAGAAAGCTCCTCAATTACAAACTGTATCTTGGCCCCAGCCCTGCTGAGACAGTCTGCTCTTTGAAAATACAGCGGAAGAAATGTGCTCACTCACGAAATATTACCAACAGGGAGAAAATGCAACACTTGAGAAAGGTTTTAGTCTTTTCCTAGGAACCATTTCCTCACTGGACTCAGGAACAATAATTAAAAATACTATTTGGAAAGCAGGCTGTGGGTTTTTCCTGTTAATGGGAAAGATTTTCTCAATTCAAACCCATATAAAACTGTCAAGACGAGCAGCATTTATTAGATACCTCAACTGCACTGGAAACTTAGGTGTGAAATCGCTTATAAGTAAGTGCAGACAGTTCAGACTGCAGATCATGGTGTAGTAGTAGCACTGAAATTATTTGTTTGCCCTCCAGTTAACAACATACAGGATTTCTATTATTGATTACTAAAACCAGCCTTGTTATTTTCCAGATTTTTTGACAGATAACTACATTACTAACTTAAAAGCTAAGCTAGTGTGTTTCCTCTCAATTAAATACCTTGTAAGCACTAGATTTATTACCCAGCGATGGATTTAATATTCGGTAACAACTTTCTTTACATTAATGAAAATAGGTGAAAAAATGCACAAATTGAAGAGATCAAGAAGGCCATATGCTTTAAAGAACAGTCCAACAGTAGTCCAACAAATTAAGAGATGCTCAATGCCTTCCTAACCTTGCTAGTCAGCCTGCGCTCTGATCAAAAGTAGTAACCTTTTCCAGTGAATTTCATCTGTTCTTGTCTTTCTAAATGCAGCTTCTCTCAGAAGTCAAAACTCCCTGAATCATTCATTCTTCTTAGATATAAAATCCAATATAGAAAAAAAAAAATCTAACTTCTTACAGTTTGGGGTCTTTATCATTTTAAAACGAAACAGCATGTGGAAGCTGTAAGCTTCCTACTTCCTTCATTTTTCCAAACGTTAGAACAAGGAAACTATTTATTATTTCTAAAGAAGTTTGTTCTAACGCCAAGCAAAACCCTACAGATTGCTGGTAAGCTCTGGGTTTTCAGGTGAAATCTTTTTTTGTGCTATTGCATAAACCAGTCAGAAACACACATGAAATCTGGAAGTGGCACTTCTCAGACACAGAACCACTCCTGAGCAAACCAGAAGATGAACAATAATACAATATGTATATATAAAGGAATATTTTTACAAAAATAAAGCTTGTCCAAGGGGGAATCTCATTTTGCATTACTAACCACGCTGAATGGAAAAAGCAACTTGAAAAAAAAAAAATAATCAAAACAACATTGCCTGGCTTACCACAAAAATAAACCCAAACCCACTACCCCGGAATGAACCATGAGATAGAACTTTGCCTGTTTCATTACTTTCAAATGTAGTTTAAAATATAAAACGGCAAAAAGGGTAACGCATAACTGATACAGTAGCAAATACTCTGCCAATAGGTAAGATACAGTATCAATTTCCACCCAACCATTATTTTTTTCCCAGTTACTTACATCATACAACAGCAATAAAGAATTAAGAAGCCAAATTAATTATGAAAGCCTCAACAACTCAGCACTAACGCAGGAGGATACAACACAATGCCGCTGCAGTGCTGACCTAAAATCTCCTCTCCATCGCCAGGAATCTGTGCAGACAACAAAGTGCCTTTATCTCCATGCCGGGTGCTCGGAGGCAAAGTGGGCAACCCTGGATNAGGCCCCTCCCGCCCCCCCACAGTGCTGCACCTCCCGGAGTCCCAGGGGGTCTCCTCGGGGTGGCAGGGTGGGCTGGGGGAGCCCTAAGCTTGCAAAGACTCACTCGACTGCCAGCACCACCGGGCAGAGGGTTTCTCGGTCACTGTAGGTTTTTCCTAAGAGCCGCACACCATTAGTAACAGGCACCGCAGGACAGAAATGCACAGCCACGTTACTGTGTCAGTGATCACTCAGTGAGGGACGGCGGCAGGAGCCAAGCGATGCCTCCTATAAACCAAGCTGCAGTGAGGAGGAGAGGCAGTTCTGCTCACAGGCACAATACCCTCCCACAACGAGATGTTTTTCTGAGGAATGCAGAGGTGCTAAGGTAGGTCTTAAGGGGTCCCGAGGCCTTTGCCCAGGGAGTGTTTTCAGGATTTCAAATCTTGAAATTGTTTTCAAATCAATACTGGGCTAAGAGTGTTAATGGAATTAAACTCCGGTGGCCTCCGCTTGGATTTGAACTAAATCCTCAGAAACAGCATTGACAAACTCGACTCACTTGAATCCCTGTGGCAGAGCTCAGCCTGGAGGAGGTGGCTCTCCTAAGGGAAAGACAGGAACTACCTGCACCAGCCAGAAATGAAAAGCAGAGAAATTGCTCTGAGTGTCTGGTTGGCCACACTGAGCCAGGAGAGGCAACACACCCCCAAATCCATGGGGAGCTTGGAAAGACACACTGGTGAGTACACCCTGGGCCAGCTCTGAGCTTGCCTCGGGAATAGGGTGCAGAGGATGTGAGATGAAGAGAGACTTACCCTGCTCCTGGGTGCAGCCACACACCAATGGCTGCAATGCCTCTGCAGAAAAAAGAAAACACCTAATAAAACCTTCCTCCCAGTTACTGATGTCTAACTACAGGATTTGATGAAAATATTTCTCATTCGTTCCTCATCTCATCACCTTATGACCCATTTCTGAATATTTTTCCTCCGCAACATTAAACCTTGGCTTTTCCAAGATTCCCACTGGAGGCAGAGCTGCACTGACTGGCTTCCACTGGGACAGCCATATGGGGAAGATGCTTGACAGGAATGACTGCGATAAGCAGGAGACAAACACATCCACACCAGCCCCAAATTCAGACCATGGTTGCAAACACTACAGTGCTTTCACTGTGTATTTGATCAGGAGAGGAGATACTTTGGTAAAACTGTGACAAATCCTCTTCATCACAATATTTAAAATGGTGGCCAACTTCAGATCCTTGTTACAGCAATGGAAATAAGAGCTCTCTTCAAATCTGTCCACCTTAGCAGGATTATCCCTAGATTCCTACAGCGTGTCTGAGCGTGGACTTTGGCTATAAGATTTCACAGGTTTTTGCACCTCCTAATGTATATTGCAAAGAATCATCTTGTGCTGTTGCAGAGGTGGTTTCCATCTCCTCCTCCAGAAAACCAACAGAGACAGCTTCACCTCTGGTTTCTAGAATAAACAGTGGAGAGTGGCCAAAAAGCCATCGCAGTCGATCAGGTATTTCACAAGCTCAGCAAAGGAAATGGATGGCTTGAGTGCAGTTTGCAGTCTCCACCAAAAATAAAAAAATAAATGCCTTAAAATGGCAGAGTTTCCCTGCACAACAACCAGAGAAGACAGGGACTGCATGGATGGTGAGGCAGCACCTGACTGGGGAATTAAATGCACAATATTAAGGTGTGGCAGCTCATTTATTCTATGAGCACTTTGGTCAAGACTCATCTCAGCATGGTAAGAACAGGTCTAATTAAAGCCTAGACTCCTCACAAGACTTTAATTTCATAAATTTAGCCTGGATTAAACTACTGGCTTGTCTGTACTGGATTTTTCAAATGTTAACCACATGCCACACCTGAAATCTCAGCATGCAAAAAATCAGAAATGCACTTACCTACTCATCTCCCTAGGGCTGTTAAGGTTTATTGGCAGGGCTGTGGGCCTCATTATGTTCATTATTTGTGCCTTAGAGTTAAGTAGAGGACCTCTGTTTTCCTAGTAGAACATTATACATGCACAAAATGTGTTTAATAATTCTGAATGAGAAGTTTGCAGCTTAGGAATTCACCCAAAGCCAAATTAAATCACAGGAAAAAAACACAACCCACCATCACCTCCTAATGATTTCAATGGCCTCTGGATCGAGCTTCCCCCTCTCCTGACAGCAATACTTTCCTGTGCTTTAGGATATGCCTGGATGGGTTTTTGAAACCTTCTCTCTCTTATCTGTGTGGGACCTTGCCAGACTTTTTTTTTCATCTGTCTGTGGTCTCTGTGTCAGTGCTGACATTTGTTTCTGCCACAACAGCAGCCAAATGAAGTGCATTGAACTTGGATCAAAAGTGATTTCAAGATCTTTCAGTCTCTGAAAAGAGGTTTTCAGATCCAACCATTTTATAAAAATGACCTAAAGCTGCCTAGACAGCAGGCAGAGAAGCAGACAGACATTTGTTTCCAAGTCACAGAGTCATTCCAAAGAAGAATTACCCATCTCTGGCAGAAAGAGGAAATGAGTATTGAAATTACAGCAGATTATATTGGATTAAATTATTTATGGCAAACCTCACCTCACCTGGAAGATTCTGCAGCTTTTTCCTGGCAACATGAAAACTGGATATTCCAATTCTTTGTTACTCTGTGAAAGACTGGAAACATTTATGTTTCCATTAAGCTCCTAATCTTTCCAGAAGACACAGCGGTGTCCAAGTTCAGAGTGATTACGATGCCTTATAAAGTCCTCCCTATTGCTTTGAAAACATACATAATTTTGTCCATTTTTGGATAGGAGATGCAGGTTCTTTTTTCACAAGAAAAAAAAAAAAAAAAAAAAAAAAAAAAATCGGCATAATATCCCAACCTGGAAGTACTCAAACTTGAATGCTTTAAAGAGGTTTAAGAAAAGGACCTGTTGTTGAGAGTGAGCAAAACAATGGCACAATCACCACTGGTTTATGCTGTAAAAAGGTAGCAACCAATGTCACTAAAACAAATTGTGGTGAGGCCAGGTTTTGGCTGGAGGGCAGACTGGGTGCTGCCAGGTGTGTGCAGCATCAGCCCTGAGCTGAGCACCCAGCAGGAGGTGGGAGCAATGCCCCCTCCACAGCCCTTCTGCCAGAGCCAGAGTTCTCCTGTGCTCCTGCCGAGGAAAAGCAGAGGAAAAGGGGACACAAAAGGTAACTGCAGCCTTTAGAAGGAAACAGAACTACTGGACTAGCACCATCACTGGGTAAGTTCTCAATGGATGTAAAGCTTTTCATTTGACAAAGCAGAAAACTTTTGTGAGAGCATATTAATGACAGTGCAACTTTTTTTATTATTTTTATTTTTCTGCAGCATTTGCAAAACTAAACCACTTTGTAATCCCTTCTTTTATGCAGAACAGATTGCAGTTTTAAGCAGAGGCCCATAAACTGCAGGTTCAAAGAAACCTGAAACTGAATTAGCATAAAAGCTGGAATTCTCATTTAGAGGAACAGCAAGGCAACAGCTCTGCAGGCAGTTTTATGATTTTGGTTTCAAATGGAAACAAAGATAAAAAGTGGGGCTCAGGGAACAATAGGGCTGTTCTCTCTTCCCTATCCCTACAGGCCTGGACTTATAAAACATACATAAAAAGTGCTCTCTATTCCTTCTAAGGACATAATTTAGCCCAGTTTTGCAGGACTAGAAGAGGTCGGATAATTTTCTGAACCAATGCAGTTTACCAAAGAGAAATCATCACTGTCCTTCAAGACAGGAAATTTCTTACCCAAGCTTCTCTGAAAAGTCTTTGAGGTGAGCACCACAGTTGTGTTTCCTTCCCTCTGCCAGTGATGAAGAGTGAGAATCCCCCACCCCAACTCCTGGCTACAACTTTTCAATCACAAAACACATGCATTTAGCTCTTCTGTACACCTTCCTGTGGTTTGTATTCCAAGTTACTAAATCTAGGGTGGGACATAGGTGAGATGGTTTTAGCTCACAGAGACCTTCCTGGGCTCTGAACTGCTACCTACACTAGTGCCTAACCAGGAAGATTTGTAAGATCCTATCATGGAGTAAGAAGAGAAAATATAAATTCTTCCCCATCCACTAGCACTCCTGTGAGCACATTTCATAAATGCACCACTTCTAAGCTCTGGCCATTATCTTTCCCTAATTTCTGCTTGCTAGCAGGTTCTGCAACTGAAGAAGTATTTCAAATTAATTTGTCTGTCAATATCTGGGTACTGAATCAACTAATAAGAGATAAATAATTTTCATTCCCTCCTTCTTAGTCAGAAGAAGAGACTTTCTTATCACTGAATAAAGCATCTGTTATTGCCTGCTGTAATCCGATTCTGTCTTTCAGGTCATTCTTAGCCCAGAAAATGCTGAATCAGCACCATAAACCAATCAAGTAATTTCTTTCAATTTCTAACATTCAAGCAAAATAATGAAAATCACATCTCATTTGATGGGGAAAATACACTACAGAAATCTATTCTTCCAAGGATAATTTTAAAAGAGGTATGCCAAGTAAAGAAACACTATTGTAAAAAGACATAGCTAATGCAGGGTCTCTTCTGCTGAACTGATAAATTCCATTTCTGACTGTCATCTCATGTTTAGATAGTACATTATGAACAATAAATCTATATGTTTAGCCAGCTTCTCAACAGTGCAAAGACATTAACTTGGCAAAAGAATGACTGTTACTTTGATGAATGAAGCATTCACCTAAAATATTCATGTACAATATGATAATATCCCATTGATAACCAAAAAAAAAACAAGCCACCCCACTACAGATCTAAATAACTGAGATGTATACGAGACAAACTGAGTAACATACATAAGAGGAGTTATTATGGCACTGTTAGGAGAACCAACAAATGAAAAAAAAAGCTTGATAAATATTTTCCATAACAAAACACAATTGGTTTCAGTGGGATACAGCTCTGTTTCTCATTAGTTATCCTTCACTTGTCAGACAAGTTCCATATTTCACTGAAACCCGCTGAGTATTCTTTCTAGTTTGCTGGGGAAGTGGCTGTACATTTAGCACGTTCCCTTTATGTCTGTGTTTTCACAGGTCTTTCTTTAAAACACACTGTACAAGCTTTTGCTCCTTTCCCTTAGGATAGTGGGTTTCCACATCCAAGAGGAGTTTAAAAGCAGGTAACAAGTCATCACTTTTGAAGCTGCAGAGCAACTGAAGAGGTGCAATAGCCCCAGCAGCCATTATCAGGGCCTGCCAGGGTGCCGCCGTATCAAGTTATATGATAAAGCACTCAGCTGACACCAGAAAAATAATCATCCTCTCTCTCCTGCACCACCCCCTTTTTCACAAGGAGGCTTTTTACACTCATTAAATGCAACCTTATCTCTGAAAGACTGCAATCCTCAGCAAATGACAAGTGTGCCTAATCTCATTTTCTGACAAGCGATTCTGACAGCACCTTCCTTTTGATTTCGAAGACACGTAGCTAGACATATATTAATCTGTCAGTCATCACCCCTAGGAAGGATGGAGAAAAAAAAAAAAAAAAAAAAAAAAAAGGAGACAGATGAACATTTGTGAATGTGAAGGGAACAAGGCAAGAGAGGACTAAGGGTCCTTTTCTGGCTATTTTAAGCAAGGCAACCGTGTTTCTCCACTCCGCCCACCTGAGGTGGCACCCAGAGCCCACCTGTCTGCAAGGGGGCACTGAGCCACATTTGATGTGAGGTGTGAGTGTGAACCAGCAGTATTTTCATGTTTTCCCTGGTGTGGAAAGCAAGGGGATTCTCATCTCACTGCTCTGCACCTCGGTTTTTACCACTGGATATAAAAGCATTGCATAAAATCCAAGTGTTATTGTGACCAAGGTGCATATTTTAGTTACAGGCATGGGACTTCCCAGTATTGATTCTACAAAAATGTTGAGCTTTAATTCCAAATTTCCAGATTATCAAGTGTCCTGCAATAAAACTTCTTTTGCAGCAAGAAAAGCCTAGTGGTTCCAGTCCCCCTAAGCTCCACTTGGCTTTGGTTGCCAGCTGGTACAGGCTAAGACAGGTTTGATAGAAGCATCAAGATGGAAAACATCCAATTTTTGTCAGGTCTCCTACATTAATGCTCAAAATGCTCTGAAGGAGAAGTGTTCAGTGTGACATGGGGGTCTGGCAAGGCTCTCACTGGAGAGATTGATCAAGGCTGAGTCAAGCTGCATTTTGAGGCCACGAGAAGGCAGGATTTTCAAGAACTCCCAGCCAGAATACAAGGTGATGTACTTCAAAACTGAGAGCGCTACAAGGCCCGAAGAGTAACTGGTAAATTTGCTACTCAGCAAGTGTGTGAAATAAGGGGACTTTATTCATGAGGTATGATACATGTTGGTGGGCACACGGATGTGGGGTGGGAGGAGGTAGGCTGGTATGTAGCTACAAAGCTGTAAAAGGGTGTAAAAGAAGTGAGATGCTCCAAATGGGACCCAAAGGAGTAAAGATGATTAAATGAGGTGGGAGGCAGCATTCTTTATCTTACACAGACCTACCTCTTAGTTATGTTCCCCATAAACACACCTTCTCCCTCTTAGCATCTGAGTCATGTTAATATTCCTACCCACCAAATGCTAAATGAGAGAAAATTATACAGCTTTACCATCTAACATTCACCCAATGACCAGTTTGCACTTGCAGAGAGCCTCCCCAGCTGGCAGCACATCCCTCTGCCTGGGGATGTCTCAGCTTGGCCAAGTTGGGTACCCTCAACTAAGAGCTACTCACCACCTGCTTTCTCTTCTGCTGTATAATATTCAAGTACAGGAGAAACTTTATTGTTCATAATGGGATAAGGAAAAAAAAAAATCAAATGAAAGCGAAGTACAAAGCAGCTCAAATTCAGTGCTTTAAAGTGATGCCATTTTCATAGTAATACAGTCATTAAGTACTTGTTTGATGGTGCAAAAAGTAGGCCAAGATCTTTGCTAATACATTTTATTAATCAATACCTCCACTAGAGGATGGGAACAATTAAAGTTTTTCCTCCTCACTCAGACAAAGCAGCATAAAGCTTATGATCTACTTAAGGAGCCCGCCACTCAATGGAAAGATGAAAAGACTTCTTTAGTTTTACTTAAGAGCTGAAACGATGTTAATACTTCAAATGTTTAGGATCCAGTTCTCAGAAAGACAGTAAATCAGCAGTGGCAGGAAAGCTGCCTGCTGTCGCAGAGTCCCCTTCCTTGCATTTCCACACTGATGTCATCATAACTGGAAAACTCACAAATACATTCTGGAGTTCACTGAGCCTGAAAATAACACTGAAGATATTTCCTTTGCCAGGCAGAACTCTTTAATACATAAACCTAGCAGAAATTCACATCTGCTACTGCTGATGGGCCTCAGAAGGATGAATGTAAACCTGACACTTGCATCATTTACATTTATGCTGGCTTTTTTTTGTATTAACAAAAGAAAAAAAGGATTTTCTACTTGAATCTGAGCTTCAGGAGATAGAAAAGAAGACATAGACAGAAAAAAGTCTCTTCCTTTGTGAAAAAATGATGAGGCAAACTCAGGCAGTTCACTGTGCAGACCTGTGACTTCTCATCTCCCAGTGGAGGTTGCTGATATGGGCGTCAAATAAAGAGAAAACGGCCTAAAATGTGCCCTCCTTGGGAGACTCCACCTCTGTCCCTGCAGCAGGGGCCACCATCACCTAAAGGACAATACTTATCTCTCTTACATCGCTGGGGGACCTCCAGAAACACACATCAGTCATTATCCTGGAGGGCCATGGGCCACAAGTGTTGGCACACCTGCCCTGCATTGACTGACTCAATTGTTTGGGCTCCAGAAAAACCTTTGGATAGGGGTTTTATGGCACAAGCACATGGGAGGAAAGATTCCTGCTAACCCAACAGGCAAGACAATCACCAGGAGACAAGGGATATGGTTATTTCCTACTCCTCAGGGGAGGGACATCAAATGAGACAAATGCAGGTATCACAGGAAATTGGACACTGCCCAGTTTCATCTATTATTTGATCCTGCCATGAGAGCAGAGCCTCATCCAGGAAACTCACAGCCTTCTGCTATGGAATGAAAGGGTCCATCACTCTGAAGCCCTCAACACAAGAAGGAAATGGATGTGTTGAAGCAGGTCCAGAGGAGGGCCACAAAAACTATCAGAGGGCTGGAACACCTCTGCTACAAAGACAGGCTGAGAGCTGAGGTTGTTCAGCCAAGAGAGAAGACTCTGGGGAGACCTTGTAGTGGTCTTCCAGTAACTGAAAGCTGGGGAGGGACTGTTTACAAGGGTCTGTATTGACAGGATGAGGGGCAAATTTATAGCAGAGACTTAGATTGGATAGTAAGAAGTTGCTCTTTACTATGAAGGTGGTGAGAAACTGGAACAGGTTGCCCAAAGAGGCGGTGGAGGCCTCATCCCTGGAGACATTCAAGGTCAAGCTGGATGGGGCTTGGAGCAACTTGATCTAGTTAAAGATGTCCCTGCTCACTGCAGGGGGTTTGGACCTGATGACCTCTAAAGGTCCCTTCCAACCCAATGTATTCAATAATTCTATGATCATGCACACTCGCTGACCTTACAGCATGAGAGAAAGCATGGACACACTGATGTGTTTAAAACAAGTACTTTTTCCATATGATCGTTAACAGAAATATAAATGCAAGTCACCTTTTAATTTGTATAATGAGAACTAATCATGCTTCAGTTGCAGCAAAAAAGAGAAAATTTCTCCCTGTAATAATAATTTCTCACTGTAATAATTTTGGAAATGTTGGAGATCGATTCATGTCAGACAGTTGACCTCCCACTGTAAATTTGCTGTCTAGCTTCACTTAGTAATAAGCCTAACAGGCACCTTGCTGTTTCTAACCCACTTGTCAAAATTATACAAGAGCCTCACTAATATTTTCTTCAAGGCTCCCAGGTCTTCTCTGCATCTTCATCTGGGATTGCTCGAAGTGATGCAGAAGGTCATGGTACTCACAACAAAAAGGTCAACAAAAAAATAAGCAGGTGGATTCTGCTCTAGTGCAGCCTCCATCCACACATCCAAATCTCTCAAAAAGTCTTGAGTTCAAGTCCTCTGACAATAAAATCCTTCAAACACAAGGAACAATTTTTACTAGCTCTCAAAGCACTATTTTTCTTTCATTTAAGATTCTAACAAAACTGAACTTCTTTGTCTCTCAAGATCCCTTGATCTCCTTCACTTTTAGCTGTCACATAAAGTCAATTGGCTGCACCTCTCTGCTTGATAAAGACATGCCAAATGTTCTGAAGTATCTTTAATGAGGAGGTAGATAAGACATAGTCCAACAAGGTGCTGAACACTTTGACCCTAAGCTAGCAAAGCACTTAAATACCTGCTTAACTTTAACCAAAAAGAAGTCGTTTTGAAGCTAACAGGGCTGTTCTGGCATTCAGACTTAAACCCTGTTTTATAAATTTCAGTGGATTAGGGAGAAAGTGTTTGCAAGGTAGAACCACAGTTACTGAGAAAGCAAAAAAACCTTAGAAATACACAGCTAAGCTAGTGAGAGCCAGGATGGCAGTGTCTCAAGAAAAATTATGGAAGTCCCTCTATTATTAATTAATGTGTCAGTCATGTTGCATGTAGTACTGTGTGTCTTATTGTATTAGAGGGAGTAGGCAGGTTTATTTCTGATTGCAATGTTTCATAAATGTGATGAAACACCTAAATGACGTGCAAGGATGAAAGCTTGGCTTGTCCTTCAAAATATGTGTCTAGATTCACAAGAAGAAAGGTACAAACAAAAATAATGCAAATAAAAATTAATGATGGGATTGTCATGGAGAAGCAGCTGAAAGAGTAAAACTGATACCAAAGCTGAGCTATTGTTCCTGAGATTCAGTTAATCAGTTGATCTACATCCAGTCTGGATTATTCCAGGCATTACAGAAGGTGTGCTTTGAGAATCTAACACAATACACGAGAGTCATGATAAAACTTAAACCTGTTTTGATAATACAGCTGCATGTTCTACTCCACTCACACCTCTAAGAAAGGCTGCCAGATCTTATCACAGTTAGTTATTCATCTATTTGTTCCTATAAAATCTTTTTGCTGCTTCCCCCCTTTTTTAATAATTCACTTTTTCTAAAGAGGAACTGATTTAATGTAGGGAAAAAGCTGCAGCATATCAAAATGTGAATGGAAAAATGGGTAAGGAGATAATGTTTGTTTAACTGGGATGGAAGAGTTGTTTTAGAAAGATTTTATATCACTTAAAAAGCACTGAGTACTATTTCACGCTTCTACCTGAGGAATAAAAGTCACAGTTATGAGTCCAGCTGTACATATTTCACCAGCAAAGTGAGATTGCAGCATATACATAAAAATTTCTTTAAAAAGTAGCTCAAGTAGATTTTTCATAAGCAAAACACTGGCAACCTGAATTTTAACATGATTCTCAGCGTTTCAGTGGAGCATTCTGCTCATCTGTAAAATACTACAGATGAACATCAAGAGTGTAAATCACTCCAGCTTAGCCCTGTGTCCTCCCCATTCTGGGAAGAAGGAGGGAGGTGGCTGCTCCGGGGGCTCAGCAAGGCTGAAGCTGCGGTGCTGTTGGCCAGCACCAGGGCCAGATTCAGGTCTCTACGTTACTGTTTTCACGTTTTGCAAAATGTGTATCATGTGTCTGATGTCTGGGGCTCAGGGCTATTTATTTAAGAAGTTGTAGTTGTTTTGTAAATTGCTCCTATGCAAACAACAAAAACAAAGATCTTAATCATTACCGCACTGAGCTTCTCGGTCTACAGAATATTGCACATAACATCATAATTAAGTCTTTTTCTACTTAGCAGCGTGTCGCAATATTATGGCATAAGCCTCTTTATATCACCCAGGACGTATGCAGAGGAGAAGGCTATAAAAAGCTGTGTGAGCTGGGTTTATTTTAAGAGGCCTTCAGACCAAAAGCCTCATCTCTTGCCTTGGACCTGGCAGGAAAGCTTGCAAGAAGTCGCCTGGGCTCCCTATTAAAATACTGTTAGCACATACGAGTTTTCTTCTTCTTTTTAGTTCAAACAGTCGTCTGGGAGAGACAAAGAAACAAAGTGCTTGGGTCAGTGGAAATTTCTGACAAAGACTTTTCTTGCCAGCACACACAGGGACAACCCCACCAACTGTGTAAGGTTTTTTTTCCCCCCTCGAATGACAAGGGAACGGTCCTGATTAAAGGCCCTCCTGGGAGGGGGACAAAAGATGGCCCAGGACTTCAAAGTCAACACACTGCTGGAACCGGGGAGGTCCCTTTTTCCCCTCTCTCTCCTTTTAACTTCATCTCCTGCTGCCTGTGTAGGGGCTTCTAATTGCATTTCACAGAGCCTGAACAAAACATGGTCTTGTTTTCCACACAGCAGTGACCCTGGAGGATGCAGGACATGATGTGATGTTTTAGAGCAGGAACAAAAAGAAGTTTATCATGTCAGCAAGCTGCGTGGAGGTAACGGTGAAATAATCTTTTTCAAGATTATTTGCATCTTTGCCACATTTTTAGGTCTGAATAAACAGTGTGAAGTTTTCACAGAAGTGGTGTAACTGGCTCCTACCTCATTGCTTTGAACATGGGGCATTGGCAAACTCACTCCATGCAAGTGGGCCAGGGTTTGATCTCATCTGTGGCATCAGGGGAAAGCTGGACACAACTGAAGGTGCTTCCCTTGACCAGCAGAGTGAGCATCTCCTTTTGTGCTGCTGAAAAGGAACCTTTGCTCACCAACCCAGGGCTGGATGTAGAGACACTTCTTTGGCAAATTGTAAACTTGATCAAATGACACCAACGAGGATCTAAGCTGCCTCCTTAAAATTTTCCCAGTGGGTCTAGAGCTATGAACTGTTGAAAGAAAAGGCTTGGCTGTACGTAGCCTTCTGGATTTACTGGAAGTACAGGGAAGTGGGTTTAGGGGGTACAGGATGGCCAGAAAGCCTCATGCCAGGTGTAATGTATTGGCAATGCCTTGCCAGTGGAGACATGGGGCATGATTCAAATCAAGCACAGAAGTCTACTAGCAACCAGCAGAGTTAGTGCTTGGCCATCTTCCCTTCCATTTTTAATGACAAAAAAGGTCTGCATTAGTATGCATGAATGAAACACTATCTCATCCAAAAATAAAACAAGTCAATAAAGTACTGTCCCTTTAACATTTGATAGTCTCTCTTTTCCGCTTCCCTAATGAGATTTGCTTTCTCATTCTTTTTCTTTCGCATTCAAATTTCAATCTGCAACAAATTTTCCACGTTACAGGATGAGCCACATTATCTATTTTCCCACATTGCCCAACGCTAGACCCAGCACAATACATAAAAATCCTGACAAGTAAGAGTTTATCCTGTGTTCCCTTTGCTGGTGGTAGACAATGCAACCCAACGCTGCTGAGCCCTGAGCTTTCTCTGTGTCAGAGAATTAGGGCCTCGAATGAGGTTAGGCAGTCACTGCTGATTCATCACACGGCTGAGATTTGGATTAACCAACCATTCATCCCTGATTCCTTGTATACAGGCCCATGTTTCCAACAGGAGTAGGTTGTTTTTTTTTTTTTTTTCTTATTTACTAACTGACAATAGTCGAAAGCCTCATATTCACATCTGTATTATAATAAATGCATTATAAATGAGTAAGTGGGAAACAGTAAGGAAATGATGTTTTACTTTTAAATGCTAATTATGGAGCCCTGGTGCAGTTAATGTGTAGGGTGTTCTGTCAATTTTTAATGTTTATGCCAAGTGTAGTCTTCAATTTAACATGAGCTTTTAATCCTTTGAGTACTAAATTGCCTTTTAATGCTTGCAGCACAACATTGTGTTTGCACAAAGTCAGGACTGAAAAATGAATTTACTACAAGATATGTGCATGTATGGAGGGGATAGGAAGTATAAAGGACAGCTTTTTTTTTTTTTTTTTAATGATGTTGTTGGAACTGTACAAGAGGAAGGACTGCTTTCAGGATATACCTGGCAATTGTCTGCAATGGCAAGAGACTGCTGTTGATTTAGCATCTCTGTGGAAAAAGCCCTTTCAGAGTCAAACAGTTCATCCAAAAGCTATGCAAAAAATTCATGGTTCACACCCATAAAGGAAACTCTGAGAAAAAGATGGTGAAAGGAATTACCAGAAATAGGTATCTACATGTTCAATACGATAAAAGTGCCTTCAAACAGTTGCACAATTTTTCTAGAAAAGCACTACTATTTGCAAATGCTATACAGTATTTGCCAACTGACAGTAATTAAATGCAAACAGTAATGCTGTTCTAGAAAAACTGTTCTAGAAAAATTCAGCTGGTGTATGATAATGGTTAAAAGGCAGTTCCCAGTTCCCAGCCTGCTGAAGTTAGTAACAGGGCTATGGCACAAAAGCCCTGGACCTAAAGATGCTTTCAGCCAGCCCAACACAACTTTTCTTTCTCAGTCTGTCCAGTAAAACAGTGAGTGATCAGATTCAGAAAAACACCTCAGGGGGCCAGACTGAGGACAGTACAACTTAACAGCAATAATGCATGCCTAAAGCTCCAAATATGACTTTCCCTGACAGCAGCCATCTCAAGAATCCCAATGAGGTTTATTTTTGGCAGTTGAGCCTTCACAGAATAAACTTTGCTGCATGCATGGTTTTTGGCACACCAGTGCCACTCTGCAGAGGAGCAGAACTGGGGACCTGAGGATTTTTTTTACATCCTGATAATCTATCCATAGCTTTGCTCCCAGGCTGAACACAGAGGGCAAATGCTGATCAATTAAAATCTCTCTTCCCCCACACCTCCACCACTCAGAAGAATTTTAGCAGATATTCCAAGTATTTGAAAACATCTTTCCTATGTTCTTGTTCTAGCATACCACACGTGAGATCATGCAGTTTACACTGCCCACTCCAAGAGTTTGGCTTTATAGAAGGAAGCGTCTATTTGCTTTCGAGTGATTAAACAGTGACAGGGAAGAACAGTCAAAAAGAGACAGAAATACAACCAGGGTAAATTACTTTACGATTAAATAATCTGGCTTTTCAAAGAGCTGACAAATTCAATTGCCACAGGTAGACAGATAACTCTGAAACACTATTTTTTGAAAGACTGCTGCTGATACTCATCTTCAGGCCTTGTGCTAAGAGCATGCATGTTGAACTTTAAACAGAGTAGTAGTCTTGTCACAGAATAATAATTAGCAAAAACTTTTGTGTTCAGCACACTTGTAACTGCTTGTGGAACTAAAGGCCAAACTAAAACAGACTCAGGGCCAGATGAGATGCAGAGCGCTGGGCCAGCTGAGCCTCTGCTGTCTGCACCCCACACTTAACCAAAACCCACCCTGTACCCCAAAACGTTCTACTCCTTTATCACTGAGACTCCCTCTGTGTCACCGAGGAAAGCCCCTGCTCCCAGGGGAGCACAGGCATTGCCACCCCCCCTGCTCCCCTCCTGAGGCTGCCACCTGGCACCCAGTTTGTCCTCAGCCTGCTAAGGAGCTGCCGGTGCCACCACCGCTCCCCTCCTGGCACGGGATGGCACAGCTTAGGGAGGGTTTCTTTGGGAGGTAGTTACATCCATTTGTAGAAGTACAAGTAGTGCAGATTGAAGGTTGGAAACTAGACATTTGGGAATTCTCCCATAGAATGTTGCCTCACTAATGGCATCCAACTAAACACCCTGGCTTTGAGAATGGGGAGGACCAGGAAACCATGGAGTGTGGATCTTCCTTTTTTAATTGTCATTACATCCTTTTTTTAAAGTCAACTACCTAAAGTTCTGTGCTCAGAGGCAGGCTCTTAGGCACACATTTTCTCACCCTACCAAGACACTGACCACCCTGACCTCAGCCTAACACAAAGTTTTTTCCTGTACTGCATAGACATGGCAGGTACCCATAACACTCCTATACTTTGAAGAACCAATAAAGTATAATGCATACTTTGAAGAACCAAATAAATGTCCTCATTTACACCATGGCTTTGATGCTGTGATTTAATTAATACAGATAGAACTGAATTACATGCCAGTTTTAAAATCTTGGTCTTCAAATATTGGCATTACATTTTGGGAGGGGGGATAAAGTGGAGCCCACAGACAGTGAAGGCAGACACCCCCTTTGGAGCATCAGCTCAATTCATGGCTTCAGAAGGAGGGGACAGCTGTCCAGGGCAAGCTGAGCTCTCTGCAGTTCACTCAACACATGTAAATATTCCTGTGTTAGGCTTAGATCTCCAATAGAAGGATTAGAAAAATAAACCCACCTTTTTGAATGGGACGAATGCAAGAGCAGGGATGGGTTTTGTCTGGTGGGACAGGACACTCTGGAGCCTTGTCACATGAGGGACAGGGACAGGCAGACTCTGTGGCTGGGATCTCAGCACTGGCACAGTGGTTGTCACAGGGTAGGAACCCCACTGCCACAAACCACCTACCACTTTTCACAGATTTTAAAAGAAGATGAGAATGAGGACTTATGTATTTATAGAATGCTTTCCTTTGCCTTACCTTTCCAAGCTCTCTGCCTCATAAGTTTTTTTTTCCCTTCTCCACCTCCTCCTCAACCCCCAGGGTTTTTTAATTCTACCATTCAAGGCTTCATTTTTCTCTTTGGTGTACAGTACCTATGTTCAATAACGTTTCGAGACATCTTATTTTGTATTTCTTCCAGATCTTGATGTTATCTTAAGTTTTTTATATAGTAAGAGAGAAATTACAAGGTTTATAATTTTGCTCGTAATTGTAACAAAACTGATATAGCATAAAATTGCAGAGCTGTAACTGATTTTCTAGAAAAGTTCAACAACATCTAGCAGGCTACCATGGAGATGTGGTTGGTTATGGTCTGTGCCTTGAGGTCTGTGTCTGTACACATCTCTGTGTGTGTACATGTATATAATTATGAACACTTACATGTATTTTATGTATGTCAAATACATCACGGTTGGCTGAAAAGCAACATCAAAATGCCAGATAAAACTCTTCTGAAAGAATGCAGCATGTCTTCAGTAGATTTGGAATTACATGGGGTTTTGTAGAACTCCAGACAACTCTTTAATAGGTCCTGTTTGGACAAGCAGATGAAAGAAGGGATTCAGTTTACCTGCATCTGCCAAATTGAGCTGGGAGGGATAAACACTCAGCAAGAATGTCCTGATTCTCTGTGCACCTGCCTAGGGCAAAAGTACCACAGCACTAGCTTTACTCCTGGGCTTTCAAATACATCTTGCTTTTGACCAGGCTACAGATGCAGCAGCTCTAAATTGGTGGCTGGGCCTCCCTCGAGAGTACGAGCAACCTGGCTTGTGGCAGCATCCGAGCCCCACACTGCACTCTTGAATTCACAGGAAACAGGTTCACTCAGCACCTCTCAGGATCTGATGAAATCAGGCCAAAGTGCCTCCAAGAACAGCAGTTTCAGTATCAGACAGCTAAGGCAATGCATCATCAGCCCAGCGAAATGTGTAACTAATGACGAGGGAGCTGTCTTCTTTCTGACATCCTATGGAAGACCAAATGAAATTAAATCTTTCTAATTAGTAATCATTCACCCAGTATCTTCTACATTGCTGCTGTCGGACAATTATAAATGCTTTGGTGGTGCCAGGATCCCTATCCCAGATGTCCAGGACACTGCGAGGTCAACTCTGCATTCACGGCAAGGTTATGGCAGCCCAACGCCGCCTACTCCTGGACTCACCAGCACTGTTAATGAGGCCTTGCAGCTTGCCACAAAATCATGGCTGCCAAAGTCAGCTGTGGAGCTAAAAGAAATGTTTCCACTGTGGGATTTGTCCATGAAGCCAGACTCCTCTCCCTAAGCCAGATTTCAGACAATACAATGTCTCTACCGTATTGCCCTGACATGTCGTGTGGCTGGCAAGCTCTCCTCTCTCCCTACCCCCTTTCCGACTGCCTTAAATGTCCAAGTCTCTGAGTTGGAGTTTATCTGCCATTCATCTCTGCAACACACCAGACAACAGTGAGCCTTGGAAAAACAACAACAAAAAAGAAGTTAGAATTCTAAGGTATATATGTGTGCCTCATGGCCTAATGTTTTACCGGCCGCATAATGCATTATCGATGGTAACACGGACTGCAGGCAGGGTTTAACACTGGACTGCATGACTTATTTTACAAGAGCTTTTCAACATGACATCAATTGCCACCACACAGGCACACATAAAATCACACGTTTCTGCCCATCTGGCTGATCTTGCCCTGCAGAGAGCCTGAGGTGGGAGCAGAAAGCCCTGAAAAGTCTGCGCTTGACCTGGAACGCAACTCCACGCATCGAAGAGGAACCAGTGGAAGGACATTTTGCTTCACAGAACTCCAGTTTAGGTTCAGGATTCCCCAAAAAGCTGGCAATTATCTGGTATCCCGTTACACCTTTCTGGTGTTTACTTCCCAGTGCTGTGGTCAAGAAGCCACAGAGGGTTTGACAACCAGCCTGGTGACAGCATGCATGAGTTCAGTTGTACCATGTTACAAAGCCATCCTTATTTAAATGTATGCATGTATAAATATTCTTAGAAAGTTTTGAGCGCATACTCTAAGTATGGTAATATCTTGCAAAAGCTGTGAATTTCACTAAATCATTTTTACTGCCCTAGTTTTGAACAAAGTGTAAATATTGTATGCAAGAAATATGTCCAGCGTTCAAAGGGCATGTCCTGCACGCCAAGCTGTGCAGGCCTGGGCAGCTCTGACAGTCACTTCTGGCAGACTTTTCATCTGTCAACTTGTTTTAGTGAATATAATAAGGGAAACCTCTTTTGTTTTAGAGGAAATCTGGAAGCCATGTGAGCTCAGGAAAGCTCCACGGCATAGGACAATGGCAAGGAAATCAATGGAGCCTGATAGAAAACCAAATTCCTCTTATGCCAGCCTTGTGTATCAGCTGTGAGTCTATAATTTTCCTTAAAAATATTCGTAATTAAGAAATTCTGGTATTGCTTTTTTAAAAATGTTACTGCATTCCCTAAGAGCCTTAGTTATGAACTCAGATTCTGGATATCTGAAACAAAAAGACAGTCCCTGTCTTAAGAGTTGTACATTAGATATACTAAAGCATCCATTGCCCAACTGAATCCAGGCTGATGTATTGCATTTATGTTCTAAAGGCATTCACAGAAGAAACAAAAAAGCAAACAAAATAAACCCTAATGTTACATGTGAATTAAATATACACAGTCATTTACTACTTGGTATTTTCTACCTTTGCTATTCATAAAAAAAACAAGCAAGTGAGGCAGAAGTTTCTTTCCTCATGATGATGAGTGAAGGCTGGATGCTTCACTCCATGATCCTTTAAAAACTGCCTGTGTCTATTATATACTGAGAGTCAGCACCTCAGTCTGTTAAACTGTCACACCTCCTGTTCAGGTTTCTCCTATGATAATCTCCTCCCTGCTCAACTCCAGATACCACAATGCATTTCCCTCTTTGACTTTCTGAGCTTATTTGCAGACATAGCCATCCATAAGAAGCTTTAAATATGTATTACACTACAGTAAAACCCCCTGTGGCCCACCAAGTAGTGGGCTGGAAAACCAGTTTAGCTTCGCAAGGAAGCTGGTATTAAAATCCTCCAGGACTTAGCAGTTCAGCCTGTCACACATTTTAAGACCTGTGAATAACAAAGGATCACTGGTAATTTTGCTAAAAAATGAAATTCCATCATTTCTGCAGAATAAACAAAAACAAAACAATGCATTAGCTATGCAATGCTTCTCAGCACCACAGTTTGAATGTGTCATTAAAGACAGATTTTACCCATGAAATTATTTTTAAAAAGTAATAAATACACAAAATTTTACACACATTTTTCATTTCCTTCCTACATCCCCTCTGTGGGAGGTGGACTCTTATTAAGTTGGTATAGCAAATTCTGCCAGCTCCAGGAAACTTGAGTCCTATTTCTTACAGCTCCCACATTGTATATTGTGGTCTAAACCAGATCCTGCCAGCAAGTGTAAAATTTGGGACTATAAATCTATGATGTTTCACAGTTTTTAGAAATAAAAATAAGTAAAGAAGAGCTTGAAGGGAATCTCACTGTTGGTACATCAAGTTCAAGTTCACATTTCCAGGTCCTAAGACACACAGTAAGAAATATTCCCTTATTTTTTCTCTGTTGGAAGAGCTGATGTATTAAAAAATGCAGCCGGATTCTTCTGTGCTCAAATCGGAGAAAAATACAGCTTTATTAGTTTAAATGAAGAACTGTTTTTGAAGAAGGAGCACAGCATGATGGAAGTTAATGTGCCATTCATGTGCATCACATCTCTGCTGGACAAAGCAGTGTCATCTTGTCCCTGTTCCAGTTAAGAAAAATATGACCATGGATTTGAGGAAGGAACAAACTGCTGCTCAGTATCCTGACTGCTAGTATGGAATGTTCCAAGGAAGGCAAAACAAACCCTGACACCCAAATGTCATCCACAAGGAGAGGGTCAGGGGGGGGAAAGGTACATGCAAGCATCAGAATCCTGACACGTGATATTAAAACTGAAGAAATACAGAAAAGCAGCTACAGTCAACAAAGTAAGACCAAGCCTCCTTCCAGCCTCCACCAATGGCAAAACCAGGTACCTAAGTCTTACAGCTTTTGACTGTGTCTTGAAAAAAATGTATAATATAATGGGATTGAACTTTTTCTCTGAAATAGTTATGTAAATTACGTGGGACTCCCCTCAAAATTATGGCAATGTACTGGTGTAAATGAGAAGACAGCTAGATATCCCAGGCATAATGTTAAATTGGGCACTGCATCCAAAGAACACCCCCACAGCAAGTCAGAGGATGCATACATGGCAGACATTATTCAGGTCATTGCAACAGTCTCAGCCTGGAAAAGACAGAATGACAGAGGACAGCTGCAAAATATCCATCCATCAAGCACAGCCACTGGCTTCCCTGGCATTGCACTCGGGATGAATCCACCCCAGCTGGTGGAGTGATGAGAGTTGTCAATTAAGCTTTGTAGACAAGTCACCGAATTCTCCAAAAGACAGAGCTCCAGCAAAGGATATTGCAAGGTTACCAATAAAAGAAGAGTCCTAAGGGTAATATTCAAGAGCAGTTCCTCAGTTGGTAGCTGTTTCCTGCTGCAGAATGTCACTCACACAAAGTCATGATGCCTTGATAGGCTTCACAATTCCCCATCAGTTCTCCAGCTGCTTGGCTAATCAGGTATTATTACCTCCTTTGTGTTTTCTCTCCCGACCCTCACTCTCTCTTTCTCTGGCAAGGTTGCTGGAAAAGGACTCAGTAATGATTCCTATCTAAATATTTCACTTGCCATACAAAGGTCTGGATTTTGCATACCTTGGAACTTTTGTTGCTTTGTCTTTTGATAAAAAGATCCCCAGGCTTCTGGGAATAAATACCAATAATTGTACCCAGCCTCAGCAGAGCATATTATATATTAAACCAGACAAAATTAGACTCAAATGTGGTAATTGTTGAGGATGTGACTTAAGCACTCCCAAGCCCTGAAGAAACTTCCTTTTCAGCCTTGGTTACATCAGAAGGTCTTCCTGTGCCACTTGGATGCCCTGACAGGACCTGTGGAACCACAGCCTGGTGCTGTGCAACTCAGTCCTGGCAGGTCACCTCTGCATGGGAGATTTCCCCCTCACTGCAAGCAGAAGAATGAAAGGAACATTTCACATCAGTTTTTAAACACATTTGGTATTGGCCTGAATCTTCTATAGATGTCAGCCAGGCATACTGCCCTTAAATTCCTTGGGAGAAGATGCAGATCAGTGCTAAAAGCTTTAGAAAACCTCACCCTTTGACTTAAACCTCTGCTTTCATGTGTGCAGAACACCAAGATTCCAACTTTGCCTGAATTAGAGGAGATAAAACTTCAGATTTCCCAAACCAGAAAAATGGTCACAATTCACTTTTTTTCCTACTTCCCTAATAAGAAAGAGCTGGTGCCTTTACAGCCTTTCTGCAAAGGAAAGATCCTCAGGGCTTGGAGCTTCCTCTCCCAGATTTATAGAGCACCTTCATCACCAAACAACCATCCCTTGTTGAGAAGACATTAAACTCTGCAGAACATTTTCAATAGTTCCTTGAGCAGGGGCTTGACTTATCACTGCAGTTCATTGTGCTACATATGGGCACACGAGTGAACAGAAAATGTCCTGCTATGTCCACACCATCCTGTGCCACTGAGGCCCAAACACAGGCAGCATTTTCTCAGCAGGACGTGTTAGCTCGGGCACGCTGCCATGGCTTCCCAGCTTCTGCAGGTAGCTGGAAGCAGCACAGAGACGTCTAAGGTGGTTTCATATGGAAATGAGTGGTAAATTATTAATATTAATAACATCTATAAACAACTGGTGACAACTTCAAGTGGCTTATTGTGTAGTACGTACAAGGCATCTGCTCATTATCATTTACGAGACACTCCTGATATACATGACAATTTACCCACGTTCCACCCTGAATTTCTGCATTTAGACTCCAAGGTGCTAACAACATCCAAGAGGTCTGTGCTGATGAAACCACTGTGTGGGTACAGAAGTGCAAGGCCCAGAGCAGGCAACCCTCACTGATGAACAGCACCAGGGGGGGTGAACTTCTGAGCAGAGCTCACTTAGGGACGGAGCGCACGGCTCTGTAAAGCTGCAGCAACTCCACCTCTGGAAATCCATCTGATTATTGAGAGGGCCTGAAAGCTATTGCATGTCTGCACGAAGGCCCAAAGGAAACTTCCTACAGCACGGTGACTGACCCATGAGAAAAGGTTGCGAGAGGGGAAAGGAGAATGGAGATGCAAGTGGAGGGTTCTGAAAAGCACCGCTGCAAGTTTATTATGTCAAAGACGGAGTAAGCCGTGATGTTACAATTTTTCTGTCAAGGACAGTGATAAAAAACTATCCTCACTCTGAGCTCTGGGATTTACAGCATAGGTTTCCAACCTCCAGAGGCTAATTATTTCAAGTCATCCTGCAGTGCACCCTGGGCAATGCTTTATGAAGTAAGCTTCATGTGGTTAACACCCGTTACTTCATTGGCCTCTTGCTGTCATGATGCAGAGACAGACTAGTACTTCATGTAGCAATTTTTAAATAGAAGTGGATGATTTTTCAAGTAATTATTAGCAAAAACGTCAAACAGAAAGGCAGAGGCTGACTATCCTACTGAGAGGAACCACCGAGGCAGAAAATATGTGCCAGAGAATATAGCTGGAGCTGCACTGAGCTTGCTGTCAGACAATGCTTTTTATCAAACTGGAAACACAATACCAGGCTGCTTATAATGCCCTCCTTCAATGAGGTGGCCTGAGCTGCCATGCTCTGATGTATTCAAATAAACACAGTGGCTTTTCAGCAACTGATTTTAATCTCATTTCCTGATCTGAGAAGGGCCTGGGAAACCCAACACTTCCAAAAAAATTGTTTTTTAATTGTTGTTGGCAGCCTCATCTACTGCCTTCAAAGGAGAAGTTAATGGTATCTAAACAGGTAACAGTGACACCACAATGAGCTGCTCCTCTGTCTCTCTCTCACACACAAAGACCTAGTCTTGAGTTACCAGTTGTTTTTGTCATCTTTCCCAAAAGAAAAAACATTTGAGACCTTTATTGTAGGAAGGCTGCTGCATTCCAGAACTCAGCCTTCAGATCAGCACTGTGGGAGGAGAACAGCTTTGAAGAGGAGCATTGCAAAGGCCACGTCCTGTGTACAGACTTGCTCCTCTTTATCTGAACAGATGCTCCCATGAGCTATGAGCAACGTCCACACTGGGCACTACTTAACTGAATAAGATACAGCCAAGAAGGATGATCTTTTGAGGTTAAAACATGAGGATGCATCTCTGGAACAATCTTGTATGATTTCATGCTACGTTATTAAATCTGCCTAGGATGCGATCCCCCTACGTGTAAATGGAGAAAACAGTTAATCCTTCCCTTCCTGCTGCTGTCCTGTTGTCTCAGCTAACTTTGCAAGCAATTTTGACCACAAACAAACCCTTGTTGTGTGCTTAATAATGATACATGATGACTATCAATAGAACTGCATCGCACATAAATGACTGATAGTGGCAGTATTCTTACCAGATGGTCACCAAACCTTGGTCACATCTCACCTTTCTCTAATTAGCCTCTGTATTGGGCTGTATAGAAAACATAAAATAAAAATCTTTGACCTCTCTGGGGATGCCAAGGCATAGGTTAAACCACGTGGCAAATCCTAACCCATCCTGATTTAGAAATAAAGACACAATCATTTTCTTTTTATGAAAGACTGCATGAAATAGGGGAAGACAACCTCAAGCCCACACACAGTTGGAATAAAGCTTGTTACACACATCTCAGAAGGCAGGCAAGCCAAAGGCACAGCCACACACATGCCCCAGCAATCCAGCTGTGCTGTCCCTGGGGTTGCAGAGTAAGTTTGCATTTTAGTCAGGTCAGACTGGGTGTTCCGAATAGCTGTATATCTGCAGAAACATCTCAGCTATGAGAAAGGCACCATCCAGCTGCTCAGCCCATTAACAGTATCCTCTTTGAAGCTACATCCAATTTTAACAACTGAAATGCTATAGGTGGCTTAGACTTGTAATCAGAAAGCAAATCCAGGCCCTTAGTGACTGCCCAGCCCATGATGCAGGGAAGGGAATCTTATTGCTATTTAAGCCTGCTTAGCAAGCTCAAATGTGTGGCATTGCTTAACTTACTCTTAAACTGCTGTATTTAGAGGGTGAGTAAAAACTGTGGGGGGACACTTGTTTTTCTAAAGAGAAGATGATCTCAAGTCAGCAGAAGTCTGCTCCTACTTGACCTGAGCTAGACCAAAGTCACTCAAACTGAAACACAAGTGGCCATAAAGGCAGCACTACTGTAACAACTTGTTTTCAGTTTATACCTTATATTAGTCCTAAAACATGTTTCTGTTGTTGATTTTCTCAGTGATTTCACAGCTAATTTTTAAAATTTAGATGTGCAGTAAGAGCACCCAGGTACCTCCACAGCTGCTGGCTGTAGATGCCTCAGAGATCAAATGTTTCTGAAGTTCTGGTTTATGATCAATTACAAGTTTGGTACTCAAAAATTATCTCAGGAAGGATGCTAGTAATGTCCTTCTGGGAAGGAGGTACACATTTTTGAAAACAGTTTGACAAAAGTTGTGGAAAAGATTTTAGACAACACCACCTGGACTCTCTCTCAACTGAAGCAGGCATCAGCCATGGCACACACATGGGGAGAGGTGGTGACACCTGTCCTGGCCTTTCAATTGACATGTTCCCTCAAGGGGAATTGTCAAGATATACCATAAAAATGCACAACTTCAGGTGGGCTTGCCAATTTAGAGCAGCTATGAGCACATAGGACAGGGCCTCTCAGAGCCAGCATCTCCTGCCCGCCCTGGGCTTCCTGCTGGCTTGACCACCCTGCAGTTCAGGAAAGAAAACCCACCTGAGGCACAGCCTGACAAGCAGCAAGAATCAGGTAAAGCAGTCAAACCAAGAGCTACTGGTAATCTAATCAGCACAAATTTTTCAAAATGCCATAAACAATTCGAACACCCATCATTTGACTGAAGCCAGGGGAAGGGGAGCAAGTGCTTAGGTTAGCGACAGCACATGGCTACAGAAGTTACTGCAGGCCAGCTTGGCATGTCTGGGGAAACTGACTGATAGCAAAACAGAGCCCATGTTTTACACTAGGGATATACATAAAATTTTCCAGGGAAGGGAGTGGAATCTAAAAAAACAGGTTTCCTTAGAAATTGAGATGGTTCATTAGAAAAAAAGGTGAAAATCAGGCAAGCCTTTGGCTCTTCAGGTCATTACCTTTCAGAAATAAAAATGACAATGAATGAGCGTGCTCACTGTCAGCTGAACAGTTCCCTGAGCAGCAGAGGGTCCCTGGCACTTGTAACCTCCATCCATTTGAAGTTTGTCATTTAGCAAAGCCTCTTTTTCTTCCCTGCACTTCCAGCTGTTTATACAACACAAAACACTTTCTGAATGCAAGTCCCAGACCTCTCACATCCCATGTATTGAAGAATTAACCTGAGAAGGGAACTGTCAGACAAGTCTGATTCAAATTCCACCCTTCAGCAACACACAGGACGAGCTCACACCTTTCTGCAGAGTGACAAATTAATATCTGGAGTGATCCATAGTCACCTGTGTGTAAGACCTTTGCCATGGACCACAACTCTATTGTATCTGCACATCAACAAAGCACATGAAGAGGAGGATGGGCTCTGAGAGCAGGCAGGGTCATGGGCTGGGCAGTGTTCAGGTGGGCAGCAGCTCCCAGGGCTACAGCACGTGGGTGTCAGAGGTTGTGGGTAAAACAACTGTGGGAAGAAGTCCCTGAGCAGGGACTGCCCGTCCCACTGCTCCCTTTGCCCTAAGCCTCAGCTTGGTGCACCCCTCCACCATTCCACCTTACAGCCTTCCCTGGGAGAACAGCTTGGGCCTGTACAGAACCACCCATGTCTGGATAAGAGGAAGGACTCAGCATGTGGATGGCCTCAAACATCCTTGTTAGGATCACATTGTTCACATGCAGCTGACCTGAAAAGAAAAGTATGCCCTTGACATATGACCCAAGCAAACGTGAAGGCAATTTTACTGAGAGCACGAATAAAATAAACTCCTCCTGACAGGACTAAGGAAAGGGGTAAGAAATGAAGTGTTTTATGCTGTCCTCTGTTAGTAAAAACCTTTTGGACTTTGCTTCCACCTCACTGCAGAAGGCTGCTGATGCAAAGGGTGATATTTGCCTGCAATCTTTCCCTGGGAAGTAATTAGTTTCCATTTAGAAGGATGACAAATTGATCAGGCAGGAATCTCACTGAGCTCAGAATTGAAGCTCAACTGTGATAGCTACCGCTCTGCTAAGTCGGGTTTGTCAGTCTGTCAATGCATTTTACAGTTTCAAAATTCAATCACTCAACAGCAGGGAAGACATTGGTTTAAAAAAAAAAAAAAAGAAAAAAATTAAGAAAAAAAATTTAAAATAAAATTAAAGAAGAAGAAAAAAAAAAGAGATAGAAGAAGCAGGGGGAGAACCACCAAAGCCTACACTTCCTCCTGCAAGTTCATTATCACCTCTCTAAAGCATGACTGTGGTGTGAAATGGGTGAGACGCACGGATGCCTCTGTTAACGGCCAAAGAAAAAAAAGTCGCACATCATTAGGAATGGAATAAACGATACCGAGGCACAGAGCAGAAATGATTTGATTAGCAATTTCCAGTTTTGAAAAGACCTGGAAGAGAACCAAATGACTATACAGAAGGTGTGATGGAGTTCTTAATTGCTGTAACTGCACAGGGAGACTCGATGATTTGTGACATATAATACAGCACAGTACGCTAACGCTAATAACTGTTAATTAACTGCAGCAATGATATACTCTCAAAATGCACATACAAGTTACCATAATTTCTAGATTAAAAGCTGCAACATTTGAAGCCAAAGGCAGAGGGAAGGCAGCACAGAGGGAGAGCAAGGGAAGAGAAGAAAGTGGAGAGGGAGATAGAATTTTTCCTTTTTTTTTTAAAAAAAAAACCCCTTTGTGCATGGCTGACATCTCACCCAGAGCAAAGCAGACAGAAAGCACTAGGAAAAAAAAAAATAAATACTCCTGCCGAAATGTGAAACGGTTCCTGAACGAACCTCTCCCTCCAGAGAAGCAGTTATTAATTCTGAAAGGCTGTTGTTGCACCAGGCCATCTGGCTGTACTGTAAAGAGTTCAGTAGCTGCTGCTGAGCTAAGATTCCTGTCGGATCCCATTTGCCCCAGTGACATTATTCACTCGCAAATGTTATCGCACCATTTTTTTTTCCCCCACTGCTGCTGTTTGCAAGGCCCTTCCTTTATTTGCAGGCAGTTGGTTGTGCTGCCCAGTGCAAAAATGGCTCTGCCAGGAGCCTCTGGGAAGCTGCGAGCCAGCTCCCTCATCCAACAGCTGCTCAGAAGCTTGGTTTGTGCTGCCTCCCAACAGTAGTGCTGTGTGTTAGGCTGGAAGGCAGCACTTAGCAAAAGCTGCTGGATTGACAGCCCGGGAGACTGAGGGTTCTATTTATCCCCCAGCAGGCAGAGCACAGACACGCTCCCACACGCCGTCCGTCACCGGCACGTGTAGATGGGAACCACACCATACTGATTAGCTGTCCAGCATTGCTAAAACATTTTCTCTTGCAGATCAATAGTAATAAAGAGGAAGGTAAGCCAGGTATCAGGCGTGCAACGTGGCAGGCTGATTCTGATCTTCCTGCAGAGCTGCTAGCCAGCCCTGACAAAAAGATCTCTTGGCGTGCTTTGCCTTCAAAGTTCTTTCAAATGCAACCGATCTGTAGACAGGCTATTTAAATGTTACAGTCAGGCTACTCTTGTACCAACCAACCCTCTGTGGAGGAGAAAGCTAACAGGCTTTGTTCTCCACTTGGTGAGTCCCTTGTAACATGCTCTTTCTGGATGGCCTCCAAGGGAGAGGTAAGAGAAGGGGTCTGGTTTTGAAGGCACTGCTCCCTAGTACCACCATGGGACAAGTTCAGATCAAATCCCTGTGGCAAACAGTGGAGAAACAGAAAACAAACACAGAAGGCAACCCGAACATCTTCATTTCATAGCAGTAGTGTTCACTAATGCACACCGGGATACAACGGATGGCAGGGATAAGAATACCAGTGCAAAGCAACAAGGGGAAAAAAAAGGACTAACAGACGCCTTCAGCCTCTCTATCCTCCGCGTTCACACCACTGCAGCGTGTTGAGAGCACGTGTGAAGTCTATCTATCATTTTAACATTGAAGTGCCTTGAAAAAAATATTAAGGGTGAACTTTGCTGTCATTCCAACATATGGCAAGACACTGAAATACAGACATACCCTGAAGAAACTGGAGAATTTGAATGAATACCTTCTTTCACTGAAGAGCACGTTGGTGCTGTATCTTCTAGTTTTTTTCCACCTCCTCCTCCAATTTTTTTTCTACTCTAGTTTCTTTCAAGCTAATATACCAACCCTCCTTCAACAACCTGAGTGGCATGACACACATGCACAGAGTGGAAAGAAAGAAGAAAAAAGGTTAGATTTATGTCCCAACAAAAGAATTACCTTCTATAAAAAAAAGCTGTTCTGTTTTTTTCTTAATCTTACATACACCAGTGCCTTACACTGCCTTCTCCAGCACTCTGCCCAAATGTGAAGGTCTACAGGATGGCATTTTTATCCTTCTCCTCGGTAGCACTATGACACTGCTGGGACAGTCCTTTCCCTTTCCTCACCTCTGTTTCTTCAAGGACTCCTAGAGCTGTCACATCACTTCCAGTTTTGCTCCCATGACCACAGCCTCTAAATAATCCTGCATTTTCTTTGCCACCTAACACAGAGCTTTAAAACCAATTTAAATCTGAAATGAATGCTATGAATACCAGGCCGTACGCAAGACAGACATTTAATAACCCCCATGGGAAAGAAAAGCTTCTGAAACTGCTAAAATGCATCCTGTGGGGATGTCAGCCTGGAGTGAAAGATTCTTAAAGACTTTTTGTGTGACAGCATCACACCCTCTGAGAGTCCCAGGTGCCATTAGGGGGGAGAAGGGGACTACAGCACACTTGAAGAACTCAAGAATAATCAGCCTCAGGTATTAATGTTTTGCTTTGAGATGTAAAAGATAAGACATGGAAATTTCATGATTTCCAGCAAAGGGGGTGTTAATAAGATACAAAGCTGCCTGTTCAGTTCTATACCTCTTTATGAAAGGATTCTGGTGCCCATGCAATCCTGTGCATCACACATGATTAACAAGAGGCCACAGCAATGCAATGGGAAGGTGGCTGCCAGGAGGCTGGATCAGTTTTCAGCTACACTGGAAACAACTCCCCCAGGTTATTTCCACCCTGCAGCCTTTCAACAACCCCTCTCACAGCCCGTTCTGTTTAGTCCCACAGAGACCCTGTCCCAGATGGTATGTGACACCACTAATTTTACTGAAAAAAAAAACTCCACCATCTTTCATATCTGACGGGAAATTGAAAGTACAGGCATCTCCTTTCAGGTCTTTTCCATTCTAAAGCTGGGCTTTGTCTCAGCCCTACAAAACCAGACTTTGAATTGGATGGCTTGGCACCCCACCCTAGTGCGAGGGGGCAAGAGGGTTTTCAAGCTGCATTTTTTTGCCTTTGAGATGTTTTCCCCATAATCCAAAGCGATTTTTTTTTGGTCACAAGATAAAATTCCTTTGAGCAAAACACCAAACCGAAGCTTATATATTACATACTTCTCACTTAAAGCCTTAACTTTCCTAGAGATTAGCTGCCTGATAAACCCTAACCAAGTAGAGGTTGAGAGGAGGACTGCCCATGAGCCCAAGTTGGGGTTTTCTCACAACCAGACTGTAACAAAACCCATGGGAGACTCTGGCTTGTCCAAAAGCTTTTCTGGTTACCCCCAGCACTGGAAAAATCCATCTCTCATGCTGGCTGTTGGGAGAGCACCTCATGGCCACTGGGCACCAGCAGAGACCTGCCAGCCCATCCCTTTGTGACAATAATCTATGTGGGTTTTTTTCTTTATTTCTACATCAATGACTTTCCTAAACATTTACCTCCTGCATACTGTAAATACCTACTTCTGCTTTCTTTTCCCTTTCATCTGGTTGGAGGACAAGGAGACAATTTGCCATGAGGAACCTGGCTGATCTCTGAACAAGAGTGCTGGGATACTGCCACCAGTGTGCTAGCCACCCAGCACAGCCTCTGGAGTATGTAAAGGGTAATGTGTGCACCCACAGGAGGCACAGGGGCCAATCTCACAGCTGGTGTCACAGGGGGAGATAGAGGCAGAAACTCTCTGGGGCACGGACATAGTCACTGGGGGCAGCACCTGCACCTCGAGGGCTGTGACTGAGCTTGTCCCATGGGTTCCCCATGAAATCCCATCAGTCAGTAACTGCAGCTCTGTAGGCACATGGGTGTTCATTTGTATTTGTACCTCACATTCCTGATCCTGATTTCAGTCCTACGCTAACTCATAGGACAAAGAATTTGGTTTCCCAGCTCCTGGGCTGGTTGTTGTGCTGTGTGCCCAACCTTTCACCCATGACAATCCAGTATTTCTCTGCTCTCCCAGTTTCCTGCTGGCCCTGCCTCTAACACAGGGTCTGCTCCCATCCTAACCCATGGTGAGGATCACCTGAGTCTTGGTCGTGCCACACATGTACTAATTTCACCCACCATATCTCAGATGACATGCCAGCATTTATGCCAAGTGAAAATCCTCCAGGGCTGTAGAAGTGCAGCCTGTTCTAGCTGCATGAAATACAGTTTGCTTTCTCTTACTGCACTGACATAGGTATTTTCTGCCCCAGATGGAAACAAGCATTTTTTTATGAAGTTCTGTTTTAACCAAAAGCATATATAAAACAAAAGAGAAGAGAAATATTTGAGGTCTGTGGTGGTTGGAATCTCCGCACCGAAAATTAATGCTTTGACTTGTATTCTGCGCTTAATCTTTTGTGGCAACTTTTTTACATTTGTAAGAGTTATGGATTTTAAAAGTCACAGCTAAGATTGCTTAATGAGCATTCACCACCCTGGAAGTGGAAGCAAGGCTGATGTGGTTTAGTCAGCTGTTAGCTTTATTGCCTCTCTTCTGTACTAAAAGTGACAAGTTGAACACATTATAGAGAGCTCAGATGTGTTATGTAGATGAAGCCTGCAGCAATATCTGCCTGCTCTCTATTATTTATGATGTCTATATAATACAATGGACTGAGATTTAAGCCATTGTGATGCAGTTTGTTTTCCAGGGTTCTAAAGTACAGCACATTTTACAGAGAATTGCATCTCTGTTACATATTAATCAAATCCATCTTACATGCAGCTCTTACACTGTAAACTAAAGGGAAAGAAAGATTAAAGCGCTTGGCTTTTCCTCAGCTGTCAAGGACTGGCAATAAAATAATAATAAGAGCTTCTAAATAATGTGTGTGTGACAGGCCTTTGCTCAGTTGTACAGTCCTTTATGGAGGTTAACTACAAAATAAGTTCCAGTGAGTGATGGAGAACAGGCGAGTGTGCAATACTCCAATGCCAAGCTCCACAGAACGCTTTTGCAAAGTTCATTTGCAGAAATTCTCCCAACTTGACAAGGCAAAGTCATTGCTGGTCCAGGCACTCCTTGGGGGGTGGTGGTGGTGAAGGTTAACCCCTGCTGCCCCCATGCCAAAACCTGGCCCTTGGAACCTGCTTCAGCTGTAGCCCATTAACAGAAAACTCCACTCCAGCAACAAGAGTCAGCCTTGCTGTTTTTAGAAAATATGATGATGATGGAAGCCCTGGGAAAGCTATTTTATTATAAAATATATAAAAACTCTGCAGAGGTCTGTGGTTTCAGATTTCTCTTTTCCATCATTAGAGTTTTGAAGATCAAGAGGTGGAATTTTAAACAAAAGCCTAAATCACTAGTAGTTTTTAAGGCAGTAAGAATTGTGGAATTTATTGGAGGTGTTTTTTTGCTGTTGGGTTTATTTTTTTTTTCCTTTTCTCAATTGGCTTTTTCTGCCAGGCAGCCTTTTAACAGTTCCTATGCCTGCTCTGCCTTATTACCCCCCCCCCCAGCAGAAGGGCTCAGCAGGCAGCATCTTGCAGGTGGTCTGCCTGCTTCCCACCAGGTTGTTTATCTAGTGCTGTGGAATGACAGAAGGGAACACAGGAGCAGGGAAGAGAGACCATCACAAGTCAAGGTGAGGCTGTGCCAGTGACAAGGCTCAGGGATGAGGACAAGAGTCACTGCTGTCCTCAAAGGGAGAGGCAATCAGTCTGCACAGAGCCCTGAAACCCACGGATGAAAAATCACGGGGTAAAAGCACCACTCTAAAGCTCTGCTCCACTGCAGGCAGGAGAAATAATGCAGAGGATGGCATGAAGGACACGTGTGAGTGTTCAACAGCACTTTGCAGCATGCACAGCCAAGTCAGCCAGCACAAACCACCCCTGCAAGCCTCCAAAATGCCTTAAACCTCTCGGTGATGGAGTGGAGGGGCCCAATCCATACTGTGGCTGCCATTGCCCAGGGGCCAGGAACGGCCAGGGATGTGCAGGGACCCACCAGGGCAAGAGGCTCCAGCCCTCCTGCAACCACAGAAGGAGGAGAAAATTTGGCCCTGGATTCAGAGCACTGCAGAGTTTTACAGGGATGTAAAGGCTGGGAGCTCCTGAAGGAGCCAGTGTAAAGCAGCTGGAAAATAATGTGAATTCAGATCAGGATTTGTATTCTCAAGATGGGTGCTGGGGTGTGGGGTGTGCCCACCTGCAAACCAAGCAGAAAAGCAGAAAGCTGGCAATTTTAGGCTCACTAACACCAGCAGAGGAGCTTAGGAAACCAAAGGAAGGGCAAACAAATTTTAGGCTTCAGGGCACCATCTGGTTGCTGCAAGGAGCCAGGGAGAATTCATATCCCCTTGCACACACCGCAGGGCTACTGACAGCTCCGCGCCATCTCCTGCCATCCCCGTTTCACACAAACATCATTTGTTTCCTTGCTGATCTAATACAAGAGGGCAAACTCAATGTTTGCTCTCCAAGAACCATCTTTAAATGCTATTACACATTTCCCTTGGGTCGGGGTGCTATTTTAAGTATATTGCCATGAAAAAGATGATGTTTCCTAGCATCTTCTGTATTTTCTTTTGCTCATCGGCTCTGCTTTTTTGCAGACTTCTTGAAATGCTGATGGTGATTTTGCAACCTGTTTCTCACTGTGATTTTCATGCTGTGACTACTGGGACTCCTCAGGAGCATACAGGTGTTGCAGCCACCTGAGCATTTCACAGCATGGGAACGTGATTTTAATTTTTTTTATTTATTTATTTATTTTTAAACTCAAACCCACAATTTTAAGCTGCAACCTAAATTTAACCACTTTTGTTCATAAGTTCTCCATGGTTCAGGTTCATTCTTACTCACAACCAGCCTCCTGCAAGGAAATTCTGCTCCTCGTGATTTCAAGGAAAAGCCCAGCTATGCCTGTGACTCAAGCCCCTCAAAACAACTCAACTTACAGTCCTGCAAAAAACCTCATTATTTTAAGCAAGTCATCTCACCCCCTCAGGACTGCCAACGCTGACCTTTTTCACTCACTGGAATCCACCTTAGAGCTCCTCATTGTCTTCTGGGCAGATCTACCAGGCCAGACATACCCACCAAGGTCTCTTTCAAACCAAGGGCTGCCAAGTAGAAATGTCTTGGCTTTTAATTTTCCCCAGTGAATGGAGAAAGATACATTTTGGAAATGGATCAAAGCTCCATTCAGGGAAGAAATAACCCTGCCATCACAGCAGCCCTAAAAGGTTCCTCAGCCCTAATGCAAAAAGTTCCCAAAACGAAGCTCGGCGTCAGAGAGATGCTGTCCCAGTCCAACTTGGTAACTGGGCCACAGCCATTTCCACCTCTGTGTAAGCAACACTTAAAAGGATAAATTAGAGCTAGCCACACAGAGGGGCAGACTGGTTTCTTTTGCTTCACTCTACATGGAAAGTGGCCTTCTTGCCACCTGACACTCAGGGATCACTTCTCAGGCTATGGGAAATGAGCTGGGAAAACACAAGCGCAAACCTCCTGTGGCTTATATGTCTGCGGCAGGCGAGCCGTGCAGAATGCAAAGGCAAACCTTTCAATCCTCCCTCCTCCCCAGCCTTCAAAAGCCAGCACAGTGCTCCATTCAGTAGGGGATTTACCACAGGGTTTGGAAAGCAGCGAGTGTTAGACAGGAATCTTGCCCTGACTGAACCTACTTATAAACCCTTACATTAATAGGCAGCGCTGTGAAGAGCCAACGGCACAGTGTGCACGGAACAGAGCTGTAAGTCACAGCACAGGTTTGCTGAATGAGCTTGGGACCAGCTGCATCCCTTTACTCCCTCAATAACACACTGATATGGGCACATTTATTTTCCTGTTGAAGCAGCTCAGAGAATAAATGTGCATCCCATCCAAGGAGAGATGACTGTGGGAGCAGATGTATGCTATACTGCAAATAGTAAACTTATGGAGCCCTAATCCAATACAATACAATTTAGTTTCACACAAATCCTTTGAAGGAGGCCCCACAAAATGCTCTGCAGCAGCAGGAGGAGGAGCCCTGCTCACTGGCCACAGCATCAGGCAGCTGGGAGCCCTGCACATCTCCATTCCTGCCGACGACCCCATCTGACCATGACATTTGCACAGCCTGTGCTTGGGCTCATCCAGCTGGAACCCAGAGCACTCGCCCTCCTGGGAGACCCTCAGCCTCAGCTCCTGTTTGCAAAGTGCTTGGAGATCCCCAGGCGAGCAGGGTCACAGAGCTATTAACACAGCCAGAACACTTTCCTGCACACGTCTGGGTCACTAACTCCCAAGCAGGGCAAACAAGACAGAGAGACAGAGTTAAATCGGAAAAAACCCTGAAATTTTATAGCAATAAGGTACAAATTCATGTAGGCTGGTAATGACAAGGCCAAAAAAAATGGAAGCCTAAAGTAGCAGAGGAAGGTGTGAACATGTAGCATTTAGCACTGGCAGCAAAGTAAATCCATAGTTTTTAAGGGGTGACCTGAGGAGAGAAAGTGGCCCAGGGGAGAGAAGGGAGAGCTGTTCCAGTTAAATGGGCACAAGAGAAAGATCAACCCCCAACTGCAGAGCACTGCAAGAGAAAGAAAAAAGAGGAGGCCAAGAGGAGCAGGGAGGGGGTGAGACACAGCGGATGAGCATGCCAGAGAGGTGGGATGAGGCCAATCCATAAGGAGCACAGAAACCCAGGAAGACGTGTCTTTTTTTTTTAATTGAAGATGAATGGTAAGAGGCAAGCAAATATAATTGAGAATGTAAAGGTTTCCTGTTTTACATCCTTTGCTTTAAATCTTCATTGAGGATCAGCACACATGAAAAACACCCCATACCAAACGCTGCCTGCTGCAATCTCTGTCTTGCTGGATCTTGCTTTAAATAGTCAACAGCCCAGTGCTATGTCTTGCGCTGATTATTCAAGAGCCATCATGATATCAGTGAATGTCTCTGATTGCATTTAATTCAAGTATGCAACATATTTTGAATTCAACTTGCTCCAGCAGTCCCCAGCTCCCCCTCCTCCAAAGTATAACAGATCATTTAAAATCGAGCAGGTCACATCCCGAGCTGTAGGTACTAACCGTGTCATTTCTTCCTCTCCTAGGGGCTTTAAATCCTGCAACTGCTGCCCTGCCAGCAGGAGAGGTGACCCCACGTTTGTCCTGCTCATGGCTGGCTAATAACCATTAGGGACAATGGCAAAGCTCCCACCTGCTGCCCAGGAGGAGTGCAGATCGCTCCCAGCAGGATGCCAGCTCTGACAATCTCCTCTCCTTTTCATTACAGGCTTTTGCAGCTCTCACACCCCCAGAAAACGACTCAGGAGGGCTCTTAGGGAATTAAACTGCAGTGACAAAGTGGGTCCTACCCTCTTGCAAGTTAGCAAACACAGGCGAGGGCTGCGGCCTCTGCACCCATTAGCAAGCAGCTGTATCGTGTTTTTCCCAAGAAGGGACGTGCTGAAGCATGGCAGGGGGAAGAAATGGGGATGCTCACACGGACGTGGCACAGGTCTAGCAGACACACACAAGTCAGCTTGTTCTGCGAAGGCTGCCCTGTCCCTGGGCCCCAGGTCCCCAGCCCCACCTGCACAAACGTGTCTGTGACATCCCTCCTGCAGCCAGGGACGGCTCAAGGGAAACACCAGCATGCTCAGGGAAGCAGCAAGAGGAGCTTTAGTCAACCACAGTGTTCCCCGGATGCACCAGAACATCATTTCTGCGGGGCACCAACCTTACCTCGGCAGCACCACAGCTGCTTCAAGACGTTCTTCTGCCCTTGCAGCAGCCCCAGCCCAATGAAACACAGCTCCAGGGCCTCAGGCTCCTCTACAAAATCCCCATCTTTAGGCCGTTTGCAGTGTTTATCAGTAAAGCACCTCACACAGCACCCGCAGCAGCGTGGCTGGCTCCTGCTGCTGCCCTGACAGCATCCCTGCCCTCTTCCAGAGCTTGCAAGCGCAGTCCCTGGGAAGGGAGACAAATCCTGCATTTCTGTTTTGTCAGTCCAATATAGGGTGGTGGACATAAAAAAAAATATATATATATTTAAAAGAATGAACAGTTTGTCTCCACTGGCAGACCCTCAGCCGGTACAAACACGCAGATGCCAGCGCGCTCCAGCTGAGGCCGCGGCCTGAGGTGGGCTTGTGCTGCCTCACCACAAGGCTCTGCCTGCAGCTTCCCTGGAACAGCAGCAGCCCAGCCCGGTGCTGCAGTGAAGTATTAACTCATACCCAACACAGTTTGTCTCCGAGGACCCTCTTGGCCCCTTCGTCATCCTGTGCTGACATTTTAATCGCGCTTTTGTGGGAGCCGGCTGGCAGTTTGTCATCAGGAATGGCGCGGCGAGGGGCCAGCGCGGGCTGCTGGCTGTGGCGGCTGCCGAGGGAAGCAGCCCCACTCTGACAGACTGAGCAATAATCTGAACTTACTGCGCTGAGCCTGTGGGACACCAGCCGGGCCGCTTTATCTTCTTCATTAAAGTGCGCTCAAAAAAAAAATCCATTTTCCTTTAAAGTCTCAGGAACAGATGGAGTAAAATTAATTGCGCCATTAAGTCCCGATAGACAATACCAGAGTGGTTTTCTTTCAACAGTGCATGTGTGTTACAAAGTGCTCTTCGTAAAAGGCAATTACTGCAACATTTGCCATAAAATAAAGGTTGCTTTAATGGGCAATAAACACAGGCTTCAAATTTTGTATGAAATGGGTCTCCAAAGGGCGCTGTTATAGGCAGCTCAAAGGCACAACTGACTTTAGTATTTCTGCTCTGGCTCCAGCTCAGCTAGTTCGGAGAACAATGATTTCCACCCTTGGATATTTTCTGATGGAATTATGTATGCCATGTCAGCGCATGGCTGGGTCCTCCGAGCCACCTTTTGCTGCTTGGGAAATGGTGGCCAGGCTGGCTCCAACGCCTGCGCTGCCGGCAGCCATCAGCCATGGTGAGACAGGGAGGGGTGGCCAGGGACCAGGGAGGAGGAGGAGGAGGAGGGAGAGGAGGAAGAGAAGCAGGAGAGAGCTGAGGCCAGGATGGGCTCTTCTTCTGAGCAGAAAATAATGCGGCCTCGCTTCCTGACATCAGATCCTTGCCAGTCGGAATTACCACTGGGTTTGTTTGATGCAAAGCCTGACATATTTATTTATATTTCTTCTAAGTATAAATATCCTGGAAAACAGATACCACATCCTTGCAAATACAAGGAGGGAACTATAAAAACGTGTGTGGGCAGTGCTCAGAAAACAAGAGACAATGGCATTTTTAAGCTTTTTGCTCTTCGGGCACTACAAGCCAAAACCAGTCATTACCCCACCAACTCACCATCAAACAGTTTGTGATGGCACTGCAAAACACAGCTTCTAAATAGCCTCATTTGGTGTCCTAACCAGAAATAAAACAACAAATCTACATCATTTACACCAAATGGTACATGGTATTTGTCAACTTAACAGCCAGCCTCACCCTGGGAGTAAAACACTTCATTTACAGAGATTTCAGTCCTACACAAGCACCGATGGTATTAAGACAGATGCCTCAAAACCTGCACGCTCCTCCTGCAATGATCTGCCAAAACCCTTCTCTTCTGTCTTGTGGTGTGTGGTTTTCCTGGGTGCAGACATGTGCCCATGCACTTCTGGGCAGGAAAAGAGTTTCTATCTGATTCTTGCTCAGATTTATTTGAAGAGGAGGGAAAATCATTTCCATTCATTGTATTTTCACATTCCAGTAATTACAAAGCAAGCATGACATACAAACGATCCATTAATTGAAATATGGGCTCTATGAGCTCCAATATTTATAGCGTAAATCCATATTTAATTAAATAAAGCCAATAATGCTCATTTCAGAGGGAACACTGGCGCTTTTTATTTAACCATGTAGTTGATGCTGTATGTGCTCATTTCTCATCAACACCTTTTAGCAAGTCACCCTGGATGAGATAGGTAGGGGGGATGTTGGGTGTTGCCAACCTCAGCACCACCCCAGTCACAGGGCTGCCAGCTCCTCCCTGCTGCTGGGGGATCTTTCCATGGCTGTTACTATACACCACTGCTGCTGCTGGGTAATAGCATCAGTCAGCACCTCTGACTGAGAAGCTTTAATCACCCACTTAATTGCCTTAATCGTCTTTTACATAACTAAGAAATCACAACACTGCAATTGTCTGCCTCTGACACACAGTAACATCAGGGGTGTGACATTAATGACGTAGCTGTATTAATTGCTGGGGGCTAATGTTTCAGGATCTCAAAGTAACAGATGCTAACCCCCCAAAACACTGCTGCTGCTGCTGCTCCCTGGGTACTCGCTGGGTCCAGTGCAAAGGCCAATAGCAGTGGTGTAGGCAACAAAATGGGCTTTATCAACATGGGCACATAAACTCTGTGCACCTCTCGCTGTTCTGAGTCACATAAATAAGACCTCACAGCCTTCCAGAATACACAAATATATTTTTTCTTTGATAGCTGTTGTGGAAGACACACTTCTGAACTTGCTGTGAGAATTACTCAGTAGAAAACTGGAAAAAGCCCCATTAAAGCCTCCGAGCCCTCGTGACAAGGTAAGAGTGCTGCACCCATGGTGGATGGAGCACTTAGTACTTCCTTGGGACAAACATTCACAGTTTTACCAGACTTCACCATGATTATGTTTTCCTTAATTTGATCAGTAATCAGATGCTACTTTCCTGTAGGAGAGCTCTATCTCATTTCTCCTTGCAGCATTATCAGCCTTCCCTGCTATGTGTTTATAAGGTTAAAATACCATCCTCTGCCCCTCTCCTGTCAGTAGTCAGCTGGCAACATGAAGCACTTTTACTCCTTGCAGAACAAGGGTTAGTGTGCACAGGGTGGCTCGGCTCCAACACAAGCAGATGCAGGGTATTTGCAGAGGTTCAAGAAAGCAGAGAACAAGATCCCCCTGCACTGGAAGGTGCTAAGGTGGCAGTGTGATTGCACAGTAACCCCAAATTTAGGGTGGCACTTAGCTGATGAAAAGCCCTGCAGCCTTCTAACTCAAAGGGCTGGTTGTGCATCAACTCCCAGTGCCAATGCAAATTTTAAAAGCTGATGGGCGAGCTTGTCCCAGCAAACTTTATCCTGAAGGACTTACCATCTCTCACCTCACAGCTAATATAAAGCTAGCAGAGAGCACAAAAGCCAAAATAAAATTCTATAATATGCTCTGACTAACCCGACAGAAATGCAACCACATAAACAGACCTGACTTGGATAAAATTAATATTGGTGTGATATTCCAGGAATGCACCACCTTAGTATTACACATCGTGAAACTGTGGCCTTGGCATGCTCATATATCCCAAAACATACCCTAAAACCAAGATATAAAGGCAAGGGCCTTGTAGACAGCACATGAATAATGACCTTTACCAAGCCAGAAGATCCTTGGAGCCCCCAGCCTCAAAAAAGTGACTCCAGTTTGTACAAAACTGATGCTGAATTAATTCCTATGCCTTGATTTACCTCTCCAACAAACTGTACACACCTACACTGGATTTCTAAAATTTGCAGGCAGTGCAAAGCTGACTCTGTCTTCTTGCACAGTCTCCTACAATCAGCAAACCCAAAGGATGAGCCTGTCTAAAACTTCTCTTGAGCAAGCTCAGTGCATTGCATGCACCTAAACACACACCATGCAGGGAGTTAGTGAAACTGTCACCCCATACCAGAAACTCAAAGGAAACACCTGGTGAGGTGAGTGTGGCAGCCCTCTTGGGTGGCCCTGTCCTTCCCAGGGCACAAATTCACTCTGCCAGTTCAGATCTGTTCAAAGCCAGACCTCAAGCTAAGCAGGTACGTCTGGATTCTGGCAGCCAACACAACAGCACAAAGCCAAAACTTCTCTGTGCTCTGTCACCTTTGATGACAGATGAATTCTGAGTGTGGGATAGTATCTGTAACAAAAAAAAAAACCAAACCCAAACCCAACAAACAAACCGAAAAGGACATGGAATTTGCTGGCCCATACCAGTTCTCCAGGAGGGTCTACCAAGGGGTAGAAATAGTCTCATCTGAGCTTCTGATGTCATCAGAAGAACCAGAAATCATGCATTCCATAAAAGAAACCCCATTCCAAGCTCCTTCCAGCCCCATCCTTGCCAACAGCGTGGTGCAGGAGATAAGGAGTTGCCTCTCCAAGTGGCATACAGCAGTGAATAGAGGGTTTATTACTTTTAAAGTTCTATTTACAACTCCACTATGTCAAGAGGTAGAGAGGAGTCCTCAGTAGGAGCTGCACGAAGTAAACAAGATGCTAAGAGCTTTCATGGCTTTTTAGTACTAATGACAATTAATAATAAATGGGTACTGCAATAACTTACCCAGTACAAGCCTTCACGGGCTTGCAAGGCAATTCCCACACCCTCAACTTGGTGAAACACTGAGGCACAGCAAATATAAAGGGAGCAAAACAGCAAGACTTGGAGCAAAAGAACTGAAGTGGATAACCAAGGTGCTGGAGTATAGCTGAGATTTAGGCTGAGGTTTTAAGCAAAATAAGCTAACTTTTCAACTGGTAGCCATGGCAAGGTTGGCTTTCTATCTCTGCAAAGAAGTAGCTGGTAATGCCCAGTCTCCAGAGCCTTACACACCTTTCTAAGCAGTCCCCTGAATTCTGAGAGGGTAGGAATGTATACAGGGAGAAGACAAACCTATGGAAATCTCTGAGTCCTTCTCTTTGCATGCTTCGATTTCAGAGCTTGTTTAAGCAAAAAAAGGACAGGATCGCAGACACAAAAATTAAAACCAAATAAATCTGCAAAACTCCCCACTTTCCAGAAGGGTCTTCACCTCTGCTGTTCTGCATTTCTGAATTCACAGATGTCAGATTTTTTATCCCTAGGAAGCTAATGATTATGAAAGGTCAAAACAAATAGCCTCACTTCTACATGAAGCTGTTGTTAATATAAAGAAATAGACAACTCCAATTTACAAGCTATTTTGTTGTTGTAATTACACAGCTCCTTTCGACATGAGACTTTGCAACCGTTTGGTTTAATGATGAACTAAGGAGAAGAGGAGGGGGAGGAAGGACAGCTGTGTCCCTGCAGAACTGCACTTTCCCAGGTAGCCCAACAGAGTACATTGAGAAGTCACAGTCAGCTCCTGAGGGCTTCCTGAACTGCTTGTCCTCCAGAAAAAAAATGATGCTGTGGAGCTGGGCAAGCAGCAACCAAAGGGTTAAGCAGGCAGCCCATTAGAAATGTCCTTCAGTTCAGTGTCTGTTTTTCCTTACAGAACATTAAGCTCAGTGGGGCAGTCAGAAACCCCTGTGGTGCCCCCATTAAAAAAGATCAAGTCGCACATGTCGATATCACAGCTTCACCCATACTGTAATTTGTCTGACAGCAGCTAATGCTGCTGGTCGTGGCCAGGGAAGACCAGGCTGCCTTTAAAGAGAAAGACCCAAATCCCTTTAAAAAAAGAAATTATTTTGTGGTCAGACAAACCGCTTAACGATATAAAGATGCAATAAGCGTTTCTGCCACTCCTTCCCTCCCACTGGAAGCAGGATAAAGCCCATCACACTACAAAATAATCCCAGCAAAGGCATTGCCAGGGCACTAACAAAATGCTCTGGTGCAGTCAAAGCACCATCCTATGCTTTTTTTTTTCCCCTCCCCTTTTTTTTTTTTTTTTTTAACTTTTTTTTTTACCAGTAATGCCAAAGGCATTAAAAGAGATGAAAACCACTCCATTGAGCTAGGTGAAACGTTAATCCATTGGCCTTACTTTGCTGGGAAACCAGGGTTTGAATGAGGCCCAAGGCATAAATGAAATGAGTTTAGTGATCTCAGTTTAATTCTTAATAGGCCACAACAGGCATTGCAGATACAGAAGATACAATATTAGGAAATCAAACCCTTTCAGAATTGTTTTTTCCTTTCGGCTAATGAGGGTCAGGAGAGAATTAATATAGAAACTAAAACCTTAAGCCAACCTAAATAGCTCTCTATTGAGCTGGAGTGAATGAAGAGCAGGGGATACTCTGCTTGTGAACCCCATGGTTGAAGAACCATTCTGCAGCAGGGCAGACACTGGAAAAGCTGATCTGCAGAAATTTAAGACCCCATAGAAAGCACAAGAGGATTTCTAGTGATACCTCAGCAGATTTTTAATCAAATGGGATGTAATGGGACTTTGAACAGTCCCACTGAAGCACAAACTTCAGTGATGATAGGGTCAGACATTTTGCTGACAGCTTCTTCAAAGCCACAGGTATCTCCAAATAAGCTGGAGTGGGAGGAAACCAAAGCAAACTCCTATCCCTTGAGTATTACCATCCTTAGAAAAAACAGTGCTCAGGATACCAAGTAAAGGGATGCTTCAATCATGTCTACATGGGAATTTTAGTTCCTTTCAGTTTTCCTAGCTCCAGTTGTTGAAGTGGATAGATTTACTGGAGGTCTCAGGTGGAAAGTCAAATGTTTTAAATGGAGATATTTTGCAAACACCAAATCAGTCAGTACTGAGACAGATCAATTTGGCTTTGCAGGAGGGTAAGGTGTCACTTTTTCATTCTCAGAAAAAAGGGAAGAAACAATGCAAAAAGACTGGATATCAGAGCCTAGGAAAAAAACTGGCTGGAAAGCAGCTATTCAGAGAGTTTAAATAAAATATTTTGAAGTGCCATGATGAAGGTCAGCTCTAAGCTCATTGCAGACTGAACCCCATGGAATGCCACAGTAGTTAAATTCTAGCTCTGCTGGATGCCTTGAGCCAGTACCTTCCAAAAACTTCATGGTTTCTCTGGGTATCTTCCTGCCATGGTCCCTCACTGCTCTGCATTTTCCCACACTCTGCACATCTCAGCAGATTCACACAACTGGGTGGCTGGAGCCATCTTCCCACTCACATCAAAGGCAGCTTTGTAATGCACCAGGAGAACTCAAGTCAGCTCCTCTTGCTTCACAAGAACCAAGGTAAGACCCAGCACCAGTCAGAGCCTTCTCCAAACCAGCTCCTTTTATTCAAGCTCTGCCTCCTGCCCTGTGTCCCTCTCCTTCTCCCAGAGCAGATGGGTGTCCATGTGATGGAGGAGTCCCAGGATACTGCAGGGCATCAGGAAGAGGCAGAGGATGATGGGTGAACCATCCAGCTATGGCAGGACCAGGCTGTTACCCCAGGAAAGCCCACAGCAGCCAATTTCTCTGCAGTTTCACTCCTTCCCTCTAGTACCCCACAGGCAGCATTGCCTACAGACTCCTGTTTGCTCCTGGGGTCTGCACCACAACCCTCCTGCCCCTCACTGAACCAGACATCAAGCATGTCTCCTTTCAGCTTGCCCTTGTGGGCCAGGCAATTAAAAAAAATTATTTCAGGTTTACTAGGTGCAAAAATGAGTAAATAAAAAAACCCCAAACCCCATAAAAGCCCCTTACCAGCCCTCAAACACCTCCAGCACAGTTCACCAGGGTAACAAAAAAAGCAGATACATAACCTCCAGAGAGACACTGACATAAATCCTTCAAGAGGCTGTTTTATCTCACCACACAGAAATTCAATCACCCAACTCACTACACATGAGGGTGGGGAAATCCATCATAGTCTTGATGCGTGCAGAAAACAAGCTCTTCTCCTAAAAGGTGGCAGCAATGACATACTGGAGATGTGTGTGTGTGTCTATATATATATCTCCATCACTTTTATGGAACTGTGTGATAATAACAACACTTCCAAGCTGGTAGCCTAATGAATACATACAGTGGTATCCACAGTTAGATTTGCTAAAGCATTGAAGCTGGTGGTGGATGGCTCCATTACCATTCAATCCATGATTGCACCAAGGGAATGAGAATAATTTCAAAGCTTACCTAACAAACTCCAGGTTTGTTGGGCAATGGATTTCTACAACAAAATGCCTTGAGCTCGTATTGAGAAATCCTTTCTGCACTGAGCATGCTATAGGTTTGACTGCTGCCATTTTTGGTGAGAGTAGGAGCTGGAAATGCACTCCTGAAAGTGGATTTGCTCAGCCTGAGTGTGCCAGCCAGCCCTGATTCCCTGAAGGTGGAGATGTAAGAACAGATCCCAGGTTTAACTCAGTCGTGCTGCCATGGTCTCCAAAGAAGAAACTTTGCCATGCAACCTCAATATGAAGGAGCATTTATGTATCAGGACCTCAAGAGATGACTAAAAATAAGAATCCAGGAGATGGGTATTCTAGGAAAGGCTGAGAGACTGCCATTGGGGAATCTAAGTACAGAAGGAGGAATGAAAAAAAACCCAGTCCCACCTAATTTGGCTTGTATCTTTTTAGACTTTTCAGCCATTTCAATCTGCAATAAGCCTCTTTTTACTCTCAGCTTTGCTCCAGCAGGTATCCTGCTAGGCTTCAGGGAGGCACAAAATGTGTTTGACTAAAGAACAGGCTTTACAGTTAACAAAGGTGCAATCTACACTGATAATGTATTCCTGCGTGTAATGGCCTGGAAGTACTATATTCATGTATGAGCTTTCTCAAAATTATTTATTAATGGAAGAGATGGTATAAGCTATTGCTCCTTAATATGCTTGAAAGACTCCCATAAATGCACAGAATCCCTGCTCTTTGGATAGGTGTAGCAGGCCTAAGGTGAGTGCAGCCATGTTACACCAACAAACACTGCTGTAAGAACAGAGAAAATCAGGAACATCTCAGGCAAGAAACCATCTCCCTCAGCCCCAGCTCAAGAGCACGTGAACCAACAGTCATCACGGCTGCCACATCACACCAGGTTGCTATGGAGATAATTGCAATGTCATAACTAAAGGCTAATGTCAGCACCAGGTTTTACAAGGAAATGATTGGATTGTATTTTTAATTTATCCCCAAATTATTGCAACTTCTCCGTCAGGAAGAAAATGTGAATTGTAAATTTAAATTTTTTGACAGCGACAGAGCATAACTTTGTGGTTTAGGACCTGGAATTCTTTGTATCACTTTGTTTCTTTGAAGGTGCTTTCAGGTGTTTCTCAACACATCTATATTGAGACAGAAAGACAGAAAACACACGGGCTACACAAAGACAAGCAATAACAACATACCTGTATTTTAGGATGCATGTAGGATACATCTACACTTTTTTCCCTTTTAGCAACCCTGTTTTATTAACAATATGAATCAATAGTTTCAAAATGCTTTCTTGACCCGAGAGTTGTTAAGTTGCTCTCTGGTAAGAACACACAAAACAAAATGAAATTCTAAATTATCTTCACACTTGCTCGATCACGCTCCCTGCCCTTTGAGCCTGAACCGGTGTCTTCCGAGCTCCCGAGCTAAATCCAGGCCAGCTCGGGGCCAAAGTTCTGTTTTCTTTGGGACTGACTCCAAAGTCAATAAGGCTTTTGCACAGCTTTAGTCCTCTGGCAGGGAGCTGTGGCTGCAGGACTGACAAGAGCACCAAGCTGTAAGCTTTGCAGGCTGGAAACCAACCATGTTGTAAAGTGTCACGTGTGTGGAGAGCATTACCCAGAAGCTAAAAAAAAAAAAATCAGTGCCATGATCATTGCAGAAGTAGTTTTACTGAAAGCTCTGCTCTGCAGTCTGAATGCAAGAGTCAAAAATATCTGGTGGCCAAAAGCAAAGAGGTTAAGCAAGCTGTAAGCCTCCAGACCATATGCAAGAGAAGATAATGGTTGTGTTCATCTTAGCCTGTTCTCATTCATATCAATCCGTGGTTATTCTAAGAAAATAATTAAGTTTATTATTGAGAAAAATTATAGGAGACACTGGCAGCAAGATAACTCAGCACATGGACACTGTTGAGGACACCCAAATGAAGCTCTTCTCCTACATGTGACAGGAGCTGTTCCAGCTGTACCTGTCACACCTGTACCACACTCAACACTGCCCGTTGACAGCAAGCATTGGTTATGGCACAAATGCACATGGCCTTCCTTGGGAAAGGCTGTGTCCTACCTCCAGAGGAGAGCTGTAGCTCCACTGAGATGATCGACACCAGCAAGAAAAAAGGAAAGTGATGGGAAGGCAGAGAAATGAAGAGAATCTGTAGGTTATCATGCAGGAAGACTAAAAAGAAAGGGAATTCTGCTGGAAATGTTTCTATTTTTTAATTGTTGGCAAGTTGGGTTTGACATTTATGAAGGAGAAAATGCTCTAAAAGCACAGTAACATTCAATTCTGTTGACACAATTACCTTTCTTCTCGCTCATATTAAATGTCTTTGCTGTCCAAAGTGACTTCCAGGAGACAAAAGCAGAGCATTTTCCAAAATCAAAGGACTGTCTTTAAACTTTCACTGTTCAGATTTATTACAGCCAAAATCTGAATGGCACAACACAAGAGATGTTCACTTTTTCTGGCATTTTAAAATAAAGGAATTTATTAGCATTGTCAGTACACTAAGGATTATTTGAGTATTAGGAGGATATAAATTAAAATGCAATGTATCTAATGTATAAAACATAATGACTGCTGTGAGAGTAGGATCACACTTGAGTAGATGAGCAGAAGTAGGCTCTGTTGGAAGCAATTTGGCCCAGTTTGGAAAAACTAGCTGTTAAAAATCACAGGCAAATCCCAAAGTGGCTGTTACCAGCTACCTTTCAGCAAGCTCTGCTTCTTGCCACTGCTGCCAGCTCTGTCCAGGGCTGCTCCCCTATGCTCAGCCCAGCAAGTGCCTCCACCTCCTCCTCCTCCTTCTTCTCCAGTGCTCAGGGCTGAGCACCAAAGCCCTTCAGCCCTTTGCACCCCCTGCTCCAACCCCCAAAACCTGCCCCAGCCAGGAAAACTCCATGCAGAAAGGTTCTCCTGAAGAAGACCATCAGCTTGAAGGAAGTCACCAACCTCCCCGAGTCACAACATTGTCTCTTCTGTCTCACATGGGCTCACTAAAGGAAAAATGAGCCTGTCCTGAAAGGTACCAATTAGGCAGCATTACACACATGACCGAAAGAGAAAGCACAACAGTGTGAGAGTCAGCTCGTAATAAGTAAGCTGCACTTCTGTAATTTCAGAGGAAAATCCTTGGGGCACAGCCAGATTCTGAAATAAGAAGGCTGTACTTAGAGCAATCAGTTTGGTTTGACATATTTCCCCTAATATACTAAATTACTCCTTCGCTATCATCATAACTTCCTCTCAGTCATTCCTTGGCATCTTCTATTAGGCTGGCCTGAAAGCACTTATGGAGCTTCTTTGGCTCTGACCTCTTGAAAAACTGTGTTAATTCTCACAGGAGCTGGTGTGTGGGGAAGAGGAGGTGTGCAGCAGGCAACTACCCTGCCCAGGGGCTGCCACCACCTTTCCCCAGGAGCAGGAGGTGAGCTGGGTCTAGCTAAGCTTTGCTATTGCTCATCTACATCCTTTTGTCCTCTTCTCCTTGCTCCACCTCACCGTGGTGAATCAGAACATCCCTGCTGGGGGTGGAAGGACAGAGCATTGCCAGTAGCCTTGCTCCTCACCAGGAAGCCAGGCAACCAAAGCAGAACAGCAACTGGCCCACTTGCTGGCCACCTCAGAGCATGAACCAAAGCCACTCCCAAATAACCACTGCAGACTCAGCTTGATGACTTTTCCCTGGCATATTTTATGGATGGCTATGGATGGTTATACAGAGATTCAGGTGAAAGACACAAATTTAACAAACAGTTTGCCAGGTTTCTCATTTGTGGCACGATGATGTCTTCCAAGTCCCGCTCAAGATCATGGCTCTGCTGTCTGACACCCTGTACGTATTTACAGTGAAACAAAGTTCTTGACCTGAAGAATTAAAAAGTCTGAAGAGGCAAATGTGTTATGATAAAGCATGTCAAATCTAATCACCATCCAGCACCTCTGCATGTGCCTCTTCTCATCCTTCTCAGCCAGCCCCCAAAAGAACAGTCATTACAGCCCTGGACAGTTTTCATGTGGCAATCCCTGGCTTGGGTGAATAATGCTGTTTATTGTTTCACTGGGTTATTTCATAACAAATACACCCAGTGATGCCTTTATAATGATCGTTTTAACATTGCACTGTGCTGTTCTCAAAATATTAAGTGACAATAATGTAGTTCTGATTTTATTTTTTAAGCCACCTGCATTCTCATTCACATCAAATTAAGACTTCTCCTGTAGAGCCAGAACTGGAAAAAGGATAATGCCTTTTTTTAAAGGAAACAGGGGAAATTTAAAAAAAAAAATAAAAAAAAAATCATGTTTCTTCAACCTTTTTTCATCCCACTACTTGGGTGCTTGTCTTTAATGAGCAGCTCCAAATGACAGCTTTAATCACTGCCTCTGGCCACTGAAAGAGGCAGCTAATGATAGGAAAGAACAGAGGACCATTTGCATCAATCAGCTCTAGTCTAAATCACTTTTTATGATAATGCACCGAAGCGAAGAAGAACGTCTCTGATGTCTCCTGCATGATGATGTACCACAGTGCTGCCTCCTCATCTCAGACCTCCACATAAATCTCTTAAAGATGCACATGCACCCCACCCTGTGCTGCCAGCACTGGCCCTCGTTTTCTACACCATTAATGATCTACCACCAGGGTAGAGTCAGGAGAGGTTAAGCAATCAGTTCATTCAGTTTTCACTTTCTGCAGAGAATGCCCACTGCTCCAGAAGGGGAGGGGAATACACAGACAATGCCTGATCTGTCAAACAAATACAATTTAGGTCCCACATAATTCCTGGTTTGCCACCTATTGACATCAGGGGCTGACAGAGAAAAATATTGGGCAAAAATTCAGAAGGTGCTGCCTGCTACGGCATCACAGCTCTTCTACACACAGAACTGAAACACTGCTAAAGCTTTATTCTTGTGAGTACACTTTATTTATGCAGGAGTGCTGTCAAAGGGACTAATCCCCTAAATACAGATTACTCCCCCACCCTCCCACCCTCTGAAGGGGTTTATAGGATCAAGCCACAGTTCTTTAATACTAAAACAAAAGACTTGATCCTGTGGCAAGACAGTGCCCTGATTAGACACTGGACTGAGACAGAAGATCTGGGCTCAATTTCTGACCCAGCTCCAGATGGAGATCCCATGCCTGAACCAGCTCTCTGCCAAACACATCTACAGAAACTCCTTATCTTCCCAGCTCTGTTTGCATCAATAAGTTCAGTTGCGTCAGACATGGGAACTGTATGTATAGAGACAAATCACTCTCTATATAGTGGCAAGACACTGGAACAGAGTCTTACCAGGGTGCTGAGCCCCTGGCCCAGGTTGCCCAGAGCAGCTGTGGCTGCCCCATCCCTGGCAGTGTTCCAGGCCAGGCTGGATGGGGCTTGGAGCAACCTGGGCTGGTGGGAGATGGCTCTGGCCACACAGGGCAGCTGCAACTAGATCTTTATGGTCCCTTCCAACTCAAACCTTTCTATGATCTATTCTTTATATGGTGTGTCTCTATACATATCTACTCAGTGTCCTGCACAGATGCACTCTGGCTGCAGCAGAGACTGCTGGATGCTTCTCAAGCAAACAAAAATGAGGTCCCAAGAGGTCCAGTAGCAATGCTCAGTATGTAGCTCAGATTTTCAGAAGCTCACACAACAAGACCTACATAGGAAATCTCAATGGATCCAGGCTGATCTGGGTGCCTAATTGCCTTTGGCTCCTTTGAAGATCCCAGCATGTTGCCAGCTTGGTAATGTTGGCTAACTCAACTGACCCAGGGGCTACCTGCAGACTGCTCATGTGTATCAGGACTGGTGAGATCTGCTCTCCAGACCAGCTTTTATGGGATCCATAATGCCCTCCTGCTGAGTCATGTGTCAAAACAAGCTCTATCTAAGCAAACTAATAAGTGGAGCACCAGACCTCCTAGATTTGTAGGGGATACACAAACACACGGGGCTTGTTTTATTATTCCTCTTAAATAAAGGGGAAAAGTGAAGATGATGCTAATTCAATTCTGGAGTTACTCTGTTCTCCTAGCTGGCATAAGGCTGCATGGAGGAAATGACACCAAGCTCACTGGCAAGTGCTTCCAGATCCTTCAAAACTGCCTAGAGGTGAGAGTGAGCAATCCTCAGCAATTTATGACCTTGTAGTTTTGACTGTCATTTCTTCGGACAAGCCAATCACCTTGCAGGAAAAAAGAGAAGGAAAAGGACTCCAAAAAGGCCTTTTGTTTCATCTACTGATGCCAATAAGATATTTGTTTTGTTCATAGAAACAAGCTAAGCTCTGAAGGGCTTAATCTTCAGCAGTAAAGAGAGCTTACAACACCAGATGAAGTCACTGGATACTTTTAATAACCTGATTAAAGCCAGGACTGCTATGACTGTATTTATTAGGAGTAAGGATGGAGGAGAAGGCTCTGTTTAGTGGGAGTGAAATGCTGACTGACTGAAAATTATGATACTACAGCTCTCTCTATGGAGAATCCTTCCAAGAAAATTGCCTCTTTAGCAGCACATGAGGTTCTGGTGGGTCATCCACACGTGAGGAAAAACCCTAAGGAAGTCCATACGGGTCCCAGTGAGGCACATGGCTCTCAGCAGAAGGTGGCCAGCCTGGTCCCAGCAGTCTGATCCCAAGATCCAGCAGAGCTAATGGAAAGACTCACAATGACTCCAGGAGGCTTTGGGTCTGGGCCTTGGGTAGATGCAAATTAAAAGAAAAAGGAGGGGTGGAAAAAACCCCACCAAAACTACAACAGTTCACAACAGCTGTAGCCCTCCTAAGCCTGTTTTTTTTTTGTTTTTTTTTTTTTTCCCTAAATGCTTCCCTTCCCTTGGTGGTTTTATTTCATTTTATTATAATAAACTTCAGAAAGTCTATTTGATCTGCCAGCATGTTTTTCACTGTCCACCAGGAGCTCATTTCAGCTGTGCAATGTAGCAAATACTGTACATTAGGTTAATTTTCATTTCAGCTGTACAACATACATTATTGTTTCACTGCTTGGATTAAGTGAACTCCTGGTGGATACAGGCAAAAACACACCAACAGATCAAATGTTCTCTTTGAAGTTTACTTAAAATGAAACATTTTTTTAAAAACCCAAAAAACAAAAAAACCAACAAAACCAACAACAACAAAAAAGAGAGGTAGAAAAGCTTTTGGAAGGCTTTAAAATATACTGAAGTGTCTGGAGAATTTTAATGTTTGGTCCTGTCCCTCCAAAAACAAGTAAAAAGAGATTTCATCTTCTGCTTTTACTCCTAGCAGAAGTCACATTACAGATGAAGTAAAAATTAATCTCTCTTCTGCACTGCTCAACTTGCATGAACTTGGGGTGGGTCAAGACTACATTAGCAGATACTGTGGGTGGTGGCTTTAATTTTTATGTAAGCAAAGCAAACAAACAAACAAAAAACCCCAGTTGAAACCAGTGTGATTTGAAGGCAGGACTGGACTCTGAAGTATATGAACTATCTTGAACTTGACTCCAGGATGCCACTAAATTTAGTTACAAATCTCAGTGAATAGAACATGGCCTTTGAGAATGTCATCAGGAAGCACCATCCTTGTCACCAGTTTTCCTACAGTTACTCAAGGATCCTACCTTTTCCCTCATGGACTTCCATCAGTTCAGTTATTCTCCTGGTTTTTTTTTCATCCCCCAGCTTATCCTGGCTCATTTTACAGAACCAGAACAGAGCACAGCGCAAAGAAAGGTCACAAACTACACCTGGCAAACCAAGAACCTCTTAAATCCATTTTACCACTAGAAGATTGTAATATGGAACTGCAGCCAGGCTCCTACACCCTCCACTGCTTTTGGGGGAGCCAGCCTGACCTCAACTTCAAGAAAACTTCCCTGACTGCAATTCCTCTGAATGGGGAACATCTAAAGCTTAAACACCAACAGGATGGGGCCTCTGTAATAAAATGTCTTCAAGAAGAACTTAAAAACCCTCTAACCCTACAAAAGGGCTCAAGGACATGCTAAGGCTACTGAACTGTAATAAATCTACACTCTGAACAACTTACTCATCTATTCAGCTAGTGCAAAGTGAGCTGTGCCCATGGTTTGAGGTTATTTCTCAGCTGAAATGAGTCTAATGGTTTCAACATCATGGTGGTGGATGGGGCCCAGCCAGCCCTCACACTACCCACCTCTCCCCACCCATGGGTGCTCCCTAACACCCCCCCAGCCATCCCTGCTCACCAAACAACCAGCTGACAGCACAGGCTCCTGGGAGCCTTGAAATAGCTCCATGCTTCTGCTGGGAATTCAGAGCTGTGCTTTCTTCCCATTTACCATCTCACTGCCAAGATCCCACTTTGGACAAAGTAATGTGTATTGAAACACCCCCCCCCAGAAAGGAAGAGAACCATGACACTTTATGTACACCATTAATTTTACACATCTCAGCTCCCGAGTTAGAAAAATCTCCCACAGCTTTTGGTTCACTTTTAACAAAAGAGTGTTGGACTTGTGATGAATAGCTCAGCTCAAAATACACTTGGAGGTTTTTCCTTGAATGTTAAATTGGAGTAAATAACCTACAGTGAAGCTAATTGTATTGAAAATTCAGAATATTGAGGAAACGTTGTATGTGATAAATATTTACCCTAAAGGAATTCAAAGGGAGTCTGTAACAATTTATTTCTAACCAATACCAAGTAATATTAAATTGCAGGGAAAATACAGCCCCAAAACCTATATTTTTCCAAGTTGTACTAATGATCATTCTTTGTGAAAAATGCCAGACAACAATGTCCTTTAACCATGCAGCTATATACAATAATGTGGTTTTATAGTCCACGTTAGCATATTTCATCCTAACATACCCTGCAAAACAATGGATTGATTCTGCTTTCACCTAAATTGGTGTAACTAATTAGACCCAACTTGAATTACTCCTGATCCTATTCATGTAAACAGTCTTGATGACTTCAGTGGGGCTATTAGTGAAAATAAGGACTCACACAGAGTAAGGATTTATAGGCTCCAATCCTCTCTATTTGAAGTAAAATGCAGTGAAATGGCTCAGTAAAATGCAGCCAATTCCAACACAGAGGGAGAAAGATGAACTGTACACAGCTTAAGAGTGGAAGAGTAAGAAAGGGAAGCAATTTTTGCCAAATTAACTGGGAGAAAAAAAAAAAATAATTAAAAAATGACTCTTTGAAAGAACTGTCAAAGAAAAGACCTGGTACTGAGATTCTTTTTTTTAAAAAAGTACCAAGAGAGAGGTTTGGAAATTCCAAAGGCACCAGTGACACAGGAGGCCACCAGTGCTCAGCACCCCATGGTTTCCACCCAAGTGCTTGCTTGGGAAAGGAATTTGAGAACACGTTTAACCACACAGGATTTTTCCTTTAAGCCAAAACTAGTGAGGACATGCATGGAAATGTAAACGGTTTCATTTTGAGCTTGGCTCAAAAATTCAGATCACAGCTTCATGTTTCAAATGAACCAGTTCATCTAGTCCTCTTATCCAGTACCTGAATTCAGTCCCTTAAGCTAATGCTAAAGCAGATGATGATAAAATAAAAGGTTCTACTGAAAAAAAGGAAGGGGGGGAGAAACTAGATTAATCACTACCAGAAAACATCTGTTTTGAAATGGTGGTTTTGATCTATACTGTTTGTGATGCAAGAGGAAAGGCTTTGCAATCCATATGACAACCAGATCTTCATTTTTTTGGGATTAGGGGTCAGCACAGGGGACTGGGGGAGGGAAGAACAGGAGAAAGATGCCTGTAATGAATGCCAGGATGCTCACCCTATAAAGACAACCTACGCTTGCACAAGTCCACTTCCAAAAAGTCTGCTTGATTTATAACAGGATAAACCAACTAAAAGTTGAAGGTTTTCCCACTCACAGCTAGAGGAGACATTTAGCTTCAGACACCTTTAATGCAATACAGAGCACGGCTTCAAAATGTAGATGCTGCAGGCACACTTGGGAATAGTCATTTTACATGCACAGAGACAAGAGATCTGCAGAAAGTTTTGCTACTGCTGTAGTATCTATAGTCAGAACTATTTTATAAAGGACATCATCATGGTCTTTCCTCATCATCATCATGGTTTTTCTTAACAACAGCTGGAGAGACAGAGGCTGCTGCTGAGTTATTTATTCAACCTGGTCCCTGCCACCAGCATACCAAGATCAGAATTGACGCAGTTGCCACGTCCCATTCCTGAGCTTTATTTATGAATTCAAACAGTCTAAAGAGAAAAAAGAAAGTGAAGAAGGGGATAGTTTTTAAGCCAATAATCAAGTCTGAACTCATTCTGCAACAAGTGAGGGACATCTTGACTTGGAGAGAGTAGCAACACAATGCTGAGAGAAGAGGTCTCTGCATCACTTGCTTATTCCAGCTCTCTCTCACCTGGCAACTGTGGTATTTGAGTTGGCAGTGCTTCAGACCACTCCTCTCTAAAATGACTGGAATTGGCTTCCTGATCTTGGAGAACAGAGGGGCTCAAAGGTGCTGGGAGATCTTCAACTAAAGATGAAAAGTACTTTGGACCATATTCCCACCATAAGTTAGTACTTGCTAACTTACTTGGTAGGTATGTCTAGTCTTCTGGCATGCCAGAAACTGCATGAAAAAAACAAAAACAAAAACACAAAACAAAACCCAACAACAATCCTACAACGAACCAGTTTATTCACATCTATGTAGAAGCTCCTCCACAGTAAGCAGGAGGAAGACACATCCTCTCCAAGGGTTTTGTCTTGCCCATTCCTCTTTTCACCACCTTTCCTGTAAAATTCTCTCCCCAGCTCAGCTGACAAATATCACCTTTGATCATTTTATTTTTTGGCATCTTTTTAGCGCTCACAGGAAATTCAGGGATCAAACCCAATGTGTGAAAGGAAAATTTCAGACTCCAGGAAATTCTGTTAAAATAGGAGAAACACAATTCCAGCAGCACATTTCCTCTTGCACTATTGAGAGCAAAACAAAAAGCCATTACAAGGGCAGTAGAAGTTTATTTATTCACTGAGACTGGCATAAGCATCTGACAACTTGCATTACAATCAACATCATTCTTTTAATGTGTTTAAACATTTCTCCTTATCTTTACCAGGACACACAGCAGTGTATGGTAGGTTGAAAAGGCTAAGTGAATACATGACCCCCCTCCCTCCTTCTACTCTCCTTCTCTTTAACCACACACAAGAGTGTACAATTAAAACAGCTTAATTAATTCTCAAAACTTGAAAGTGACACTGAGAGAAATGTTCAACTCCTGTCCATATGACCCTTTCCAAAAGAGATACACAGGATCCTCTGAAGTGCCTGAAGAAGGAAATTCCACCATTATCTCTGCATCCACACTCAAGCCTGTGGGTAAGTGAATTCCTGCCTGTGCTCACTTGCTTACACCAAAGGGCACTACAGACCCCACACAAATTTTGTGCCCAAGCATCTTTCCCAAGAGAGTATCCAGGCATATATTCATGGAAGAACAGAAATTCAGGCAGTGAGCATAAACACGTTCTTCCTATTTACTCCTGTCTTTCCAGCTGATCCCCACATTACACAGGTTGGAGGTCAGAGTAGGTTTTGCTATTTCTGTTCCATGGAATGGTTTGGATCCTGGATCCACTGTGGTTATCCATACCTTTCTCACCTTGCCATTAAGGCTACAGTGATGTGCTCTCAGTGGGTTTACATCTTTCAGACAGTTGAGAATTTGAGCTGGAGGAAAAGGGAAAAGGCTGCTGCCTGCTTATTGAGTGATGTAAAGAAAGCTTGTTACAGCCATGCTCTGAAATCTGTGCTGGCTTCTGATCGGTTTTCTGGTAGAATTAAGGTTTTGGCTTTGACCTACGAAACAGCAAATGCTTTGGGCACTAATTACTTAAAAGCTCATTTGTCTCCCTGTGTAGTAACATGACAAGTTGTGGTCAGTGGATGTTCTTCAGCTGCCAGTCCCTTGGGGGTTGTCTTCACTGCAAAGTTAACTTCACTCAAGTCCTAGCAACACACAGGGGCTCTTAACTCAGAGCCCAGACAAGCTCCTTAATTCTCTCACCAAGGGACCTACGTTAAACCTTACACACTGCTAACCCTCAGGAAAAATGTGACAGATCGATCACACAAGACCTGGCACCAAGAGCTCTATGTACTGCCTCAGCACAGAGCTTCCCAGCCTCCCTGCAAGGACAAACAAGTGCTGCCACCAGGAGCTGAGAAGGGATTAATGAGGTGCCCAAAGGGATTATTACCCAAGGAGCATTGCCTGGGCCAAAGAAAAAGAGTGAAGCAAGAAGATCCCAGGGTGATCCTGAGCTTTAGGGGAGAAATAATAAGGAAAAGTTCATCTCGGGTGGCATTGGTTTTCACCAGGGGGATATTTTGCTCTTAAATTCCCTAGGTTTGTTAGAACTTCTGGATTTCTTGCACTACCCACCTTTTCTCTTGGGATAAGAGAATTCAGATGGCTGGTTAGGAAAACTGCAGTTGCTCTGCTCTTTCAGCTCCTGCTGTTAACCACAGAGATTACCTTTAAAATGTTCGTTGGGTCACAGGCTAGTGGAAATTGGCATCCATTTTGTATAACTTGAAAAGATAGTTTCAAAGTTTCTACAATTTAGGAAGGCCTTCATTGCCTTTAATTAACTGATAAATCAAAGAAGCCATGCACCCATACTAACTGTATGGCACAGACTGCCAAGCAACATGAACACATGGAATATGTGCCACCCATTCAGAAGTTCCCCATCCAACCCTCTTCCTTAAGCTTTATGCTTATTGTGCATTCACCAACTGCAGGGAGACTTTTATTGTGTGCCAAACACAAAAATTAAAAGACAGGTAACAAAGCATCATTAAATATTTAACTGATGCAGTGAAATATTGCCCCATGTATCACCTGTTGCTGATGTCCTGAGTTCAGGTGGACACAAATAGATGACATTTAGTGGAACACAATGAAGTGAGCAAAGCCCACTGCTGAGAACAACACCCTGGAACACCCAGCCATGAAGGAGGAAAAGGCAATTTCAGACCAAGAGCCAAACCTTCCATGGTAATTCCTAGCACAGCATCAACATCTATTCCAAAGAGACAGCTGAAGGGAACCTGTTTAAAATGTTTTTTTTTTTCTTTACCCCTTTTAAGCTTTGTTTCCAGCTCTGCTGCCCTGTTGATTTTCCACACATCAGATGTTTTGCAATTGATCTTTTGGGCTCCCTTACACACTCAGGGCATAAATGATTTTTTCATAAGTAAGAGACCTTTAATAAAAAATTAAAAATTCTGAGTAACATCTTACCCAGGTTCAGAAGCACACATCACCTATTGAGTGGGAACTCAAAGGAAAAATTCCCAAGAGCATTATGATCCTCCCCTCTGCAGCAAAGAAAATGTCTTCTTGGTATTTGCCTGGATTATGCTTCCCTGTTACCATGGGAGTTTAAAGAGCAGTAATTCAGATATAACTTCTAAACTCCAACATCACACACTTGTCATTCAGTAATAGCTTTTAGATGTCAACAATATAATGCAATCCAGTACATTTATACAGTCCAGATAGGACAAAAGAAGGTCAGTTTAATCATGGGAACCTCCTATATTCGTTTCACCTCTGACACCACTTGTTTTACAAAGAAAGAGAGTTAAACCACATACTTCCTTCAAGAAAGAGGGATAATATTATTTATCAGTCAGCAGTTTCTGCACCACAATTTCTATATGCAAGGATAATGAATCCTTAAATCCAACACTTGCAGGTTTCTTGGGGCTGAACAGAGTTCTTTCTCTAGAGGTTTTCAATCCCATATATTCAAGATTGGAAAGCCCTTCAATTTTGTTCTCCTTCACACCTGGTGTCCTGGCCTCTGATGCTGCTATCCCTTGTTAAAATCAGGTTAACCCATACTTATTTCTCAGCATCCCCCTGATGATTATGCAGGTGTCACATGCTTTACTAAATTTCACTGCTCCAGTTCTGAAAAAAAACAACATACTCAACAGTCTAGAGCAGATTTACTTTTTATCCTGAGACACTGCGTCATCAGCTGGTTATTTAAAACTTTGTTCCAAGCTGCTGAACCCAAGAGGCCAAAACTTTCCACTTAATAAGACTGAACGGACTCCACAACATGTTATTAGGTATAGACATTTGCATCATCATTAGCAAAAATTATTTGTATTTCAGAAAGCATCTATGTCCCATAAGGTGCCCATTTTCACTTTACAACATGCAGTACACAGGCATGGAAATGAAGGCATCTGTGGCATGAAGCACAAGAGCAGCAGAGAGTTCATGAAGGGTTTATCAGTAAGTGGTACAAACTGTAAAACTTGCAATATGAATAGTAAAAATGCTATTAAAGAGAGGTATAAAAGTCAAGTCATTATAATTTGAGGTTACTAATATTGCAGTTACCTTTGGCTAGTATTTTTGGCACTGTCAGTTAAAATATATACAAGCTCACACACATCACAGACAGAATTAAACACTCGTATTGCTACAGCTTGATTTCATAAGAGAACCAGTTTCAGATGGAGCTCAGACTCTTTCCAAGCACCCATAACTGCTACTTAATTCTTCAGGACATTAACAGGCAAAGAAAACAAACCTCTCAACTGATTTTTGGTTTGTGACCCACATCCCAACACTGCTCCAACTCTGGTTTCTCTCCCCAGAGCTCACCCTTCACATGCAGCCCCACAAGATCTGTCCCTAACACCACACTACAGGAGCCATTTGTCACCCTGGGCAAACAACTGGGTGTATTTATGAACAAATGAGAACAAAGGCAGTGTCCACCTTCCTGTGCAGTTGTAAAGTTCATATGCACAGTTAAAATGTTACATTAATTATGGGATAAAAAAAGGGAAAAGTAGGTCTCTTTAGAAAGGACTTTTTTAAATTGTGTTTTTTCAGATCACGCCACTAGAAATCAACCCCCTTTGAAGCTCACCATTTCAAGCCTCCAAGCCACATATTCAGGCTGTACATTCAATTTCTCACCAAATTCCACCATTATTCATCTGTGACTCCACATCACTCAGCATCACTTCACCAAAGACATCCCCTTTCTCAGTCTGCTGGACTTTACTCCTGTTTTCTTGTCCTTGCCCAGATAAACCACAGCAGAAGCACACTATAATTACACAGACTCTTAATTAAACTGAAGAATTCAGTGCACCTCCAGTGCTGCTATTACCAGCAGTAATGCCATTCCATCAAGACGATAGACTTCCATGTATTACTGAGCTCCTAATTGCTAAGTGCTTTCCTAGTTCATAATTACTAGAATGCTAGTAGAAAATACAGTTAAAATACAGATATTGCCATGAAGTTATGCATCTGTACTTTCCCAGTTTGAAGCGTGATGAGCCAGCAGTGACCAGAGCTCAGCTCACCCCCTCACCCTCCCCTGGCAGCCTCTTGGGCAGCACTCCTGGCTGCTAACACAAACCACTGCCCAAAGCACAAGTAGGTGCTGGAAATTCGGTTTCTCTCACAGCCACTTCCATGGAAGAAGCTGGCAATGCTGGAAAAGCCCAGGAGAAGGGCATGATACCCACCTGGTCAGGGAAAGATGTCCTTAGCATCCGATGTGGGGAAGAACACTGCTCCAAGCACACCCCAGGAGACCTCTGCACTGAGGCAGCTGTTGCTCAGCACACCCATCCCACCCCATAAACTGGGAACAGGCAACACCTGATGACACTTTTGGCTGTGCCCACAGACCCAGCTGCTGCCATCAAGGTAGTGAGGGTAAGAGTGCACAGCAGCTGCCCTAACTCCAAGGCAAGTCTCCATGGAGTCTGCATTTGCCTCTTACTGTGAGCACATGACTATGGGAGACCTCACTTTTCCTTCAAAGAAGGAAAATATGTCTGAAGGAAGCCACCCTCATAGATCTAAGGAATAATCTGGAAATGCAACCGTGAGAAACTCAACCTCCAGCAGCAGAAAGCTGTGCTTGTCCTGCCAGAGGGGGACCCAGGGTCTGGTGACTTTCCCCTGCACCTCGACTGTGGCAGTTCTGGAAAATTCACTGCTGTGACAGAGTTAATTCAGATTTAAACCACAGCAAAAGCAAACGTGACTCCAGACTCCTCACAGTTACTCATAGCCCATCCTCAAACCCACAAAACCTTATGTCAAGCTTTCCTTTAATGATCACTGAATGATACCACCACCAGCAGAAACCTCTGGTAACCAAATTCTGTTTCATCTGTGGCCAGATCAGATCTTCTCTTATGTTTTCCACACCTGAAACAGCCAATTTTTATTCTCATAAAACAACCCAGCACTTAGAAACACAACATTTCCACCCCCCTGGATCCCAAGTTGGAGCACTGATGTTTTCCTTATCTTCATCTTATGGCTGCAGGGTTAATAACAGAGACTCCTGTGTATTTTCAATGTTGCAGTACAAACTTTAGTCCTTGCAAAAGAAATTTAGAAAAAAAGAACAAGCTTGGAGATGAGGGAAGTGAAAATAATTAATTCCTTGTCCCTTTCTGTTTCTCCTCACCCCTAGAACAAACTCACCATTATTGCTTTGATAGTGAAGAAATTTTTATACCCAGTCTCCCCTAGAGGAAATGCTACTCATTCCTATTAATCCTGGACTTTTAAATGACAACAAGTACATTAATGAGGTGTCTGTGTAATAAAAAACTCTACACTGATCAGTATGTGTTATTTATATGGCTAACTTGTGATGCTTCAAATTTAATAGCAGGAATGGAGATACATTCCTACCCAGCTTTGGACAGGGATTTTGATGTACAAAAGGAGAAAATTCTCATGAAACCAGGCACTCCAAACCCAGTGCTTCCTCTACAACCCTGACCCTTGTCCTGGCAAGCACAGAGCACTCAGAGCCTCCGTGGGCTTGCAGAGAGAAGCAACCACTGTGTAACCATCAAATATGTGCTGGGATAATTTTTGCTGCAAATGCACACGGGTGCCACACTACATCCCTTTGGAACCCAAGGGTAAAACCCCTAATCCACTGCAGCAGGCCCTTGGTCATATCCAGGGGCAACAACAGCCACTAACAAAGCCCTGAGTACCACACACACCCTCCAGGTTTTGTGTCATCAGCCATTCCAGGCTGACACCCAGGGCTGACTCAGCAAGTGTGGTGTTTCGGGGAGGGATGCGCTGTTGAAAGTGCTGATGAGATGCAGGGGGCAAGAGAAAGCATGTGATGGGCAGTGAATCCACCTGCTTGGTCAGTCTTGTGAGAAGGACTTTCAGCAACCCCAGAGCACAAAAGGGAACTATAAAGGCTGCCTATCTGGGCTTATCAGGTGGAGAATAAGGCTGCTTCTTCAGTCAGGGAAATTCTCCATGTGAAAGGAAGGTTTGCTCACCTTTTGATGTTGTCATTTAATAACCTTGTAAGTGAAGAATATTGAACCCCATTTTCATATTTTCAGTCACACGTAGTTTTTCTGCTTTGCTAACTTTTAGACCCTCAGCTCATATTCTACCCACATCTTTAGAGGTCATTGTTCCCACTGGGCTTTTTGGTGGGGATTTTTTTTTTTTTTGTGGATAGACACACAACTGTAAAAAAGCTGCTTAAGCTCCTTCCTTCATCACTCTTCCCTCTCCTTGAAAAAAATAACAAAGGTGCTGATGTCTCTGTAGGAAAGGTTCTGAAAGGATTCTGGAGGCACACAGAGTCTTCAACAAATGTTTCAAAGCAGATTCATCATTTGCAGTGAATACGAGTTTTTGACTGGTATGTAGGAAGGAGCTTGAATAAGCTCAGATCTCAGGATTGAAGGTTTTTCTAAAGAAAAAGCTCTAGAAATGCCTGCACGTAGATGGGGGGAAATGTGTGTGAATCAAGAACAAAGCCCCAGGACACAGCAAGAGTGAATAACCTTTCAGATCAAGCTGGTTTCCCCACTAGAGAGAGTTCCAGCCTGCACGTTACCATTTGATGCAAATCTATGTCTGAATAGCACTACTGGATAATAGATAAAAGATTATCTGTGACATTAGGAAAAATGAAAGCTTAAAAATGGCTACAAGTTCCATGAAAAAAACCAAATTAGACAGTCTTTCTGAAGGACAACAATAGCCCCCATGGTTCATTCAATACTGCAGCCCTGCTGCTGTCCACCATTGTTCTAACAACTTGCACCAGCTCAACAGCTTCCCTGCTGCCTCCTCTCTGCTGACAGCTAAGGTCCAAGGAACAAACCCAGTTGTGATTCCTTTCCCTCAACTTGAAATTGTGACAGAAATTCAGTCGGAGCAGCTCCACATTCAGCACATTTGATTGAACGAGAGAATTACAGATGGAAGGCAGGGATTTCCAGAGCAGGCAAGAATCTGATTTTCATCTCGGTTCTTCCTGACTAAGGAAGAATAAAGTGTCTTTCACTTCCCAGTGAAGGTCCAAGATGAAGACACCTTTATAGAATGACAGAATCTGCTGAGTTGGAAGGGACCCATCAGGATCATCAAGTCCAACTCCTGTCCCTGTGTAGGGCACCCCCAAGATCCCACCATGTGCCTGAGAGCCTCATCCAAACACTTCTTGAACTCAGGCAGGCTTGGAGCTGTGACCACTTCCCTGGAGAGCCTGTTCCACTGCTCAGCCACCCTCTGGGTGAAAAGCCTTTTCCCAGTATCTCACCTGAACCTTTACTGCACAGATTCCTGCTGTGCCCTCACCAATACCAAAGGAAGGGAAGCTGCAGACCAAGGTACAAAGGGTAAATCTATTCCCACCATCTTCAGCCACAAGAAGCTGCTCAAGCGGAAGGTGGTTTAGGGCAGAGGACCCAACCTCCCCACAGCTGCAGCCAGTCAGGGCTCCCACCTCTGAGCAGAGACCTCTGGGCATGTGTTTGCCTCTTCCAGCTGGTGTAAACTGGTGTAAAACTGGCCTCATTCCACTGACCTCAGCAAAGCCATGCTGATTTATACAAACTGGTGATCCCACCCACTGGAATTGCATGTCCTTTCCTATCTCCAAGTCCTGCTCTGTGACAGAGCAAGATCCCAGTTACTCGGTGCATTCCTCTTGCATGCTATAAGAACTCAGTCTGGCACAGCAATCTAATCCATTCCAATGAAATACACCCTTCCATTCACAGCAATACAAGACTTTAAAAAAAAAAGACAAATATAAAGTTCAGCCTAACTACACCAAATTCACTGCTATTGTTTTCATTAAGTGAAAGCACAGTGGAGGTCAAGCAATAGAGATGCCAATTCAACACGTACATGTTTCCTTGCTCAGTAATTCTACGTTGTATTGCACGATTGACATTTGGGCAGGCATGTTGAAAAAGCTGTGAAATTATATTGAAAATCTGAAAAACAAGCCCTGACAGGCACTCCGAGAGCGCCGTGATGGGGGGAAGAGACAGCAAGGCAGAGAAATAATCCTTCCACCTTGTGCAACCTGTGATGATTATTTCTACTCTTCTGCCACGCAGGATGGTTCCTCATGAGCACCTGTACTGACAGAGGTAACATCTTGCCAGGACATGCACCCATGAGCCAACAATCATCACTTATCAAAAAAGCCCTTCAGTCTTCACCACTAGGGTTAACGAAATGTTTGGTGTTGCAGAGTTTATTCACAGAAGAGCACATTCAAAGACAACTTCTGTTAAAAGTTGTTAGGGACCAGCTAAAACCTCCTGAGCTGGAGCAGCTGAGGGCACCCAGCCTGGTGGGATGTGGCCCTATGGAAAAATCCTGCTCCATGTGGGGTTGGCTGCTCTGTATCATCCCCAGAGATGCTCTGCTACGAGTCCTGGAGCAGCCAGGGGAGACTTATTTGAGACTGCAGGAGAAGCTGGGATCTGGCAGCAGCTGTCCATGTGGCACTTTGTTCAGGAAGATTGAATCAGTCCACTGTTAAATTAACAACTGGGAACGGTGCAGAGAACTGGACTGACACTGGAGTTGTTTAACTTTGATTTTCATTGTCTCATTTTCCCGAGCATGGCAGCATTCCAGTGCTCCAAGGTGAAAAATGCATTTGTATTCTTCAGTAACTCTGAATATGAGCAATCACTTTTTGAATTGAAATCCCCATCAGACATCTCCCTGGAAAATGACAATACAGAAGAGCTACATCTAAAGCTCCAAAGTGTCCAGAAGTACAAACTCTTAGTACAGGGGGGGAAAGAACAACACTTCCCTGGCCAATGGCTGCAAGGCAGAAATGGGATGAAAACTCCCCTGCCTCAGGAACAACCCATCCAGGGTTTAATTAATACATTTGCAGGAAGCCACAGTGCTCTAGCTGTTGTTAGATATGCTGATTTTTCAGTGTGGTTGAAGCTTCATTTATGATTTCAGCAAAAGCTCAATTTTTTTTTTTTCTCTCTAGTTAAAAAATGAGCCTCTAGCTACAAATTGGACGATTACAGCCAGTATTGTAGAGCAGCAGTAAAAAAGTGTTAATGAGCTGCAGGATATCAGAAACAAAAAAGAAAATATTTCCCCCGCAGGCCAAACAAAATTAATTTTAAAAATTAATGTAAACCACTAATGCAGCAAGTGCCTCCATTAAATTATGAGGCTATGACATGTACAATGCAATATTTTTGCTGTTGAATTTGTTATCTAAAAGGTGTTCATTGTTTATTATGGTGTGAAAAGCTGTTTTCCTCCAGATAGGCTGGTTCATTATGAAATTGGATTCTTGCCATAGCCCTATTTCTTAGCAATGAAGTGATGCCCTGTAGCAAAAAATGCCGAGCACGGCTCTCTGCTTCAATATCAGAAATGTAAATCAAAAAGACTCCAGTCTGCTTTTTAAATGGCTTTTTGGTCTTTCCAGAGATGAAATTCACCCCCCAAAATATTTCACATTGCTGGCTGGTGAAAACAGCTTCTACAAATTCCAGCTCTGCTGAATGATTATTATGATAATAATCCCTGCCAATGAAGGGTTTGTAACCATTCATGCTATTAAACCACTTTTATTTCTGGTGTTTCATTCATCACACTGTAACAGGTTTGGCTTTAGGAAAGGAAAAGGAGCCTATGTATTAACTGCCTAAGGAGAAAACAACAGTCTGAAAAAGAAAGAAGATACGTACAATTACAGAAATTATGAAGACTTTTAATATTTTAGGGTTGAAAATTTCACAGAACTGGAAAGACTGTGAGACCCAGGGGGGTCTCAGCACTAGAAGCCAACACTGAACACCAGGGTGGGACTCCCTGTGAGCCTGGGACCTTGCCAGGGGAACCAGAGGAGGTATGGCCCTAAGGAAGAGGATGAAGCAGGGAAACAAGAGCTGCTTTGGCTTCTCAAGGTTGATAAAAACATTGGGGCTTTCACTTCTGAATAACAGTGGGCAGACAAAAACCAAAATGTAACCAAAAGCCCTCCACTGGCATATAAAAAATTACTCTATTTAGCAAAATTAGATATTTTGTTGGCCTTCATTTATGAGCCAAAACACCCTGAGTGGAACTACTTACCAGTTTTAATTAGTCATAAAAAGCTTACAAGCACCAGGGGAGCCAGAACTGGAGTCTATGGGCCAAATCCTGTGCTCAAATTGCATCAGTTTAAATCGAGGTTCTTCTTATCTTCAGAGAAGTTGCTTTGTGCTTTCCACAGGACAACTCTGTGGCCTCCAGTCACAGTGAGGATGGAAACTTGTCCTGTTACTGACACACTGTGAACCTGTCATTTGACCAGGTTTAACATAAATTGCTGTCAGGAGATTTGCAAGTGCTTGGGGCATGAGTCACTGGGGATTAATTACTGGTTTGAGTGGTTTTGTTTGGTTTATGTCTTGATATACTTTGCAAACAAGTAGTTCTTAAGAGTACTCTTTGAAATTCAAAAGGCACATCAGGATTTATTCAGTAGGCAGCAAAGAACAAGACAAACACACAAAAAATTACAATGAAAAATGCTCATTAATAATAAGTATTTTCGAGGCACCTTCCAGGTACTGTGAAAAAAACACATGGATGGTTTGCTTGGAGTAAGTGGGTCTTAGAGGGAGCATGCTGTGATTTACAACCTTGTTGAGACACAACTTGTATTCCTCTGCCACCACACTGGCTTGGAAATTCACAGCACTAAAGCAATGAAAATTGCTGTTCATTTATGGAAGTGTCCACAAGATCAGAATCTCTGCGTGGATTTTTACTATAGCCATACCAGTTGCTATAGTTAAAGCAGTACAACATATACATATATTTATGTGTATGTGATCTTCATGTTAAAAACTGCCAAATGAACAATCCTCCCTTAAAACACCAAAGGGATTAATTCTGTTGCCATACACTCGACCGACTGTAGCTTACCCCTACAGAATCTTTACTAATAAACTTCCAGGCGAGGAGATAATTCAGCTCAGTTTTCTTCTATTGATCTGATAAAACTAAATTTATACACACATTTCATGATGAAATAAAAAAATCAAATGAAAAAAACCAAGATGTTCTGGTTGACAGTCTGGACACAAGATCAGCTGGAGCGTGACTTAGGAGAAACATTTCATCAGATCTCCCTGTGCATTTTAATTTCCACCTTCCTTAAATGAACTCCACCAACAGCCAGAACCTGACCTGCAAAGCTTGCTGATGGAGGACATCAGTGAGGCCAAAGACCTCACTGGGGAGAGGCTGCACAGCTCTGCTCCCAGCGTGGTAGCAGAAGATGCCATCAGCATCTCCCAGAGCTACTGTGCAACCCTACATGCAAAGGACTTCCAGGAGTTGTCCAGAGAAAAGAGGCACCTCCCAACCCCCCATATCTTTTTTTGGTTTGTTTTTTTTTTTTTCTCTTGGTTTGTTTTTTCTTCATAGAATCATAGAATCTTAAAGGTTGGAAAAGACCTCTAAGATAATCCAGTCCAACCATCAACCCAACTCCACCACAGCCTCTAAACCATGTCCCAAAGAATGACATCTACATATTTTTTGAACACTTCCAGGGATGCTGACTTCCCAGATAGGCCTATTCCAATGACATTAAGAAAGGTTAGAGGTGTAGAGCCTCTGGCACACAGTGGGGCACCCCAGGCACACAATGAGCACCCAAGTGTATGGAGTAATTCAGTAGGATGCCCCTGCCCATCACATGCCTTCACAGTTCAGTCATGGTCAGGTGAAAAAAAAATACTGTTTTTCAACTCAAAGGAGAGTCAGGAAGAAACAAACAAGCAAACAAGCAAAATCACTTCCAGCTCTCTCCACCAGGCAAAGGTCTGGATCAGGAGGTCATTTCTGGACCAATTACCAACCCATGAAGCAACACCTTTCCCTGCTCTAGCTACCAAAATGCTTACATTTTTCAGGCCAAAGCAAGCTGACAAACAAGCCCACCTTGCCTGAGACTGCCACACATTGCATCAATTTTATGAATTTCAATTTGATATTGTTTATTGATATGTTAGTCAAAATTCCCTCATCTTTCATTAGGAGGGACCTAAACAAGCAAACTCCATCAGCAGCTTCCTTCAGCTTCCTTCAGCTTCCTTCAGCTCAGGAAGGAACCCAGGGAGCAGTCTGAAAGCTCTGCCCTGCCATACTGATCACAGATGCACAGGGAGTGCTGCAGCTCTCTCTTCATCAGGTGGAGTGGTAATTAACAAACACACAATAAAACACACAAATTACAGAATGCAACAAACCAAAATGGTATTTTACTTGTTTCTTTTCCATCGCCTCACTGATGAAGAAGCACAAGGAAAAACAAGGTGTGGTGGCACTGGATATTCATTTAGGTTAGAAAAGACCTTTAAGATCCTCAGGTCCAACTGTTAACCCAGCACTGCCAAGTCCAGCACTAAACCAAAGCCCTCAGCACCACATCTACACCTTTTAAAGTGTAAACCCAGTGTCTGGGATTACTCTGGATTGACATCTGAGTCCCTGAGGACAGACTGTAGTTTGCCATCCATACACTGCCTCTGTGGATCTGACCTACATTGTTGGATTAAGAGGGGCAGCACAAGCATTTGGAAGAGGTGTTCCTCTATTAGCTATGAGATTAATTAAGACACTGCTGGGCACTCCACAGTCAGGCCTGGCTGTTAATGGCCATTGACTTTTTTAAAAGAGCATGTATAAGTTTAAATGGCATAAACTCCCCTCGATCCCCTTTCCCTATCTTTGTCTCCCCTGCTAGGGGTTAAGCACGTTGGAAATAAGGGAAAAAACAGTCCCCTCCTCTCTTTGCCTGCGGCACCAAGATCAGGAAACTCACTGCTAATCACTGCAGTTGTGATTCCTGATTTCAACTGGCAGCATGGAGAATTGAACTCCAGTCCCCTGAGTACAGCAGGCTTCACCAGGCAGGCCTTGAGCTTGTTAAAACTGTGGTGCTGCCATGTGGTTATCAATTTTAAATTAATCTCTCCCCCCATGCACACTCCATCCTCCCCCACCATCTCTTAAAGTGGCTGCTAAAAATATAAACTCCAGGACACCTCACTCTAAGACTTAACTAAGTAAAAACCAGGATGCTATTAATTATATGTTTCCTTCAGCCACAGCTCCTGGAAAAATGGCTTTCTGCACTGTTTGGGGGATTTACCTAATCCACTTCCTGCAGTAAAGCCAACCACAGCTCGCAGCGTCTTAGCATCCCACCATGCAAATCCTCCCCCCCACAATGAACCCTCTCAGAAGAGCAGCCCCTCTCCAGGGCTGCAGCAGTGCCTGGGAACTAGAACCTGGAGAAGATGAGTGTGTGCTCTTCACTCCACCAAATCTGCCCCGTGGAGAAGCCAGAGGTTACAGATGTCCCCGTTACCCGACTGACCCCACCACCAGCACAACCTGAGCACTGCTGCAATCCTGTGCTGTGCAGAGCCATCCACTCCCCCACAGTGAGGATGAGGATGAGGATGAGGATGAGGATGAGGATGAGGATGAGGATGAGGATGAGGATGCTGTGCTGCACTGCACAGCCTGGGCCTAACCCCTGATTTCTACCACCCCCTGCCCCACCTGGGCTTGTCAAGATTAACCCCAAATGGCTTGGCTCCTTCACTGTGTGTTTGTATCTCTTGAAGAGCAGCCTGGCTAACATGGTCCAGAGCTTTTGAAAAGTCTTTTTTACTTGGCCATGTCCACCTGAAACAACAAATGCCTCTGTGCTGGCACAGTGCAGGTGACAGCCCATGTCTGCCTGCACCTTCTGGGGCTTTATCTCCTGCAGCTGCAACTGCTAAATAAGTCAAATTGCAGAGGCACTGAAAGGGAGGGGACCTGGCCTGGGAAGGGGGGTGCAAAAAGCAGTCAGCTGGTGTTTGAGCTGGGGCTGCACCAACACCTCCGTGCCAAATATGAAAAACCTATAGAAGCAAGATTATAAATGTCTGCAGGCTTCAGGATCCAGTTTGGAATCTATAAACATCTGAAATCCGTTAGTACTTTATTTGTAATGATACTGCCAGCAGGCTCCCCCCCGCAAAGGTCACAGCACACAGCATTAAATTGCAGTCCAACAAATCCTCAGCTATCCATATTTTACAAAATGATAGGGGCAGGCTGGAAAGGGGAGCTGGGATAAAGCAGAAAAAAGAAAAAAAGTCTAGACCTGCTTTCCTAAAAGTAAAGGGGAGGGGGGGTTAGAATTTTAAAATTTTATGAGGAAGTAATTGAGGTACTATATACAATACTCCCTTAAAAAAAAAAAAAAAAGGTAACACTTCTCACAGCCATAGAAAGTCAGAGGTTATTATAGAGATGAATGGTTCTCTGTTTGGAAATTTAAATACTATGTGGCCCTAATTTATAAACATTTAAGATTTTATAAAGCTGGTGTGAATAAAAGAGCAAAAAAAGGCAAAACAAGCCAGAGCCATTTTTAAAAAAACCCAAAGCCCACCCTTCAAGTGAATGAAAACCATCTCTGTGGCTGCACCCTGCTTTCCTTACCCTCTACTGCTCCAACCCAGAACCTGCCCTTCAATATGCCCCAGAACAAACCCACTATTGTGTCACACAGCATCGACCCCTTTTCGTGTACACCACAGCAAGCTGAATTCATACCAGAGTCAGCATATTCAGCATTACCCCTCTAAATACAAGCATATGTGTCTGCAAAATACAGGGATCAGTCTTCCCTCACTGGCAGCTCTGAGTTCTTGACATCAGTGTGAAGAACTGATGTCAAGTTCTTCATCATCAGTTGAAGAAGATGAAGAACTTGGTTCTTCACTGGGGTGTGCAGGTCAAAAAGGCAGCTGAGATGGGCACGTGTCCACATCACACCTCCTCCTCACTGAAGCTCAGGGTACACTGTGTGGCTGTGACCTGCCAGGGCCATCCCTCAACCTCCAGCAAACACTGGGGACACAATAAAAAAGGAGAGCAGAAAGGTTGTGCCCACACCTGAGGAGGAGGGGGGGGGCAGAGCAAAGGGGAGCTCTGCAATGGGAGAGACCTTCCATGGGACCAACAAAGAAACTTGAAAGGTTTCTTTCTTCCCCCCTAACCACGGCTTCCAATTGCTGCCACAGCTATGGGGAGCTCCTCTATGGCTACAAGAGGGCACTGAAGCAGAGGCTGACAGGGAAGGTGGAGCCCTGCTACCTGCTGTGTATTACTGGATGTGCACTGACCAGAGAGGATCTGGGTACCACTGATCTTCATCAGTTGGTCTCCACACCTCCCAGAGCCAGGAGCTTACTCAGACTCTTTGTTTCAAGTGGAATGTAATGTAGTTGAAAAAATACCACAGAAAATAACATGTTCTTCTTACATCTCTTTTTTTATTCTTCATGTCAGAGCTGTTTCTCCACACCAGTTGCAGAGAGGTTCAAACAGAGGAACCATACAGTTCAGCTTGAGACAAATCAACACTGAACCTCACCAAGTATTTTCTGACTACAGATAAACTCAGAAATGTAAACCCAGGAGGGGACTTTGGGAAATTCTGGCTGTAGATGAACTGACAGGTCAGTATCTCCATAGGACTGACCCAAACCCATGGCTCACCCATCACCTCAACTTCAGGAGAATTTGGATTGTTACCTGAACTCCACGGCTCAGGCCCCTTTCTAATTGTAACTAAATATGTCACTCCATCCTGTAGCACCTGACTTCTTTCTGGCCCATCTCAGCTGCCTTTTTGACCTGCACACCCCAGTGAAGAACCAAGATCAAGAAAGTTATGCCTACTGAGTGTGAGGATTAGTGAAAAAAAGCCAGCCAGAATGTCAATGAGGTAGGGGCATCACATACTCCTCACATTAAAATTCAGTAGGTTTTCCAGTCCTTCTGGCCTCAGTGCATTTGCATAGTATAGGGTCAGAGAGACATCCTGATTCCACTATAGCTGCTCTGTTTAAAGGGTCATAATGGTGACATATGAAAATAACCCCACTTTAATTGATACCCGGGCTGCTGGCTGTTGAATTTGAAACTCCCCCTGGCCCCATCTCTTGTATATCTAATGTACAGTACACTCGACAGCAGATGCCAAGCAGGCAGCCTGGTGTCTCAGCTGCATTAGCAGAACTTTAAAAATAATTGTTGAATTGTCCACAAGATGTCCACCCTCCTTTTCAATCTTCTGAATCTCTTAGCAATGCTCAAGGCAGCAGTAAATGCTCTCAGAGCTGGCAAGTTATTTAATTGCATATCCCAACTGTAGCATCTTGGGAGCAGAGTAGCAGAGATGTAGGTGTATTTATTAAGTTCTCTTCTGGTGTTTTTGCTGCTATCGATTCCCAAATCTTACAGACAAATGGCAATTACAAATGACATCTAATTCCTAGCCTGGGCTCAGTCAGCCATGACGAGCTCAACACAAACCGTATTTCCTAACAGCTCTGCTGGGCTCAGAACCTCAGATTATGGGGCACTGAAAGATTCTTGGCAGAAAACACAGACCAGATTGGTTTCCTTATTTTTTTGAGCATTGTCTCCTCCATATCAAGAAAGGTGATGGCCAATTCTACTCAGAAAAGGGAGAAAAAGACTACCTGAAGAGTTACAGCATGGCAATTATAATTGCATTACTGCTTAACTGCTCACCACTTCTTAACTCCTAATTTCTGTGATGCTTTCCATGATTCAGTTCAGACTCAGTTCTGGGACACAATAAAAGAGAAATGCTGTTTACCAGTGAGTCACTCAGCTTAGAAAATAATGAAATGTCTTAGAAAATAATGAAATTCTGATGAAAACCCATCCCATTTGCTATGAAATTGTACTGCTACTGTATTTGCTGGTGAGGCAGTAATAAGGTACTGCAAAACTTTTTTGCATTGCAGATCAAGACTAAAAAGCCTATTATTTAGTCTCCTAACATTACTAAACCCTGTAATGGTTGCAACCATATCTTCTGTTTTTGGAAAAAGTGCTTTTAAAAATTAAATCCTGTGGGTTATTGGGATGTGTTATTAACAGAGACTGTTCAACAGTACAAAAGACTGCCAAGAGAAAGGGGATGAAGCTGTACCCTGTAAAGCTGGATCACAGTTGTTACAGAGGTGTTCAAGTACTGAGGGGCCACACTTGACAGAAAAAGCAGCTGGTGCTGCTGTGCTTTGCTGCTGTGTTAGTGTCCTCTCTACAGTTCTGTTCTCTAAATTTTGCCATTGCAAATATTTCATTGAAATTCTCATTTCTGTTGGTTGCTCTTCCACTAATAGGTAGGAAAACAAAAAAAAAACCAACCCAGGAACTTTCTTCCAGACTAAACAGGCTCAAAATTCACTGTTCCACCCAACAAAGGGCAAGTCTGGAGAGACACAGGGGCAACAACCCACCTTGATCACAACTATGTCCACAACAGAGAAACCTTGCAAAGGCTTTTAAACTGCCCCTCTGTTTCTCCTCAAGAAAAGCCCCGTGAAGAATCAACTAAACAAATACACTGCGAGGGCCTCAGAAGGGACCTCTGAGGGAGCCCATCAGGGGCTGTGTTGGGATGCAAACTACCCCCTTGTAGTCACAGAGTACTTTACAGCAGGTTATTTGTTAGTTGTAGCAATGTGCTCCTAATGGGTACAAGGATGTGCTGACATCGGAAGCCAGGCTGACAGGCCTGCAGTTAACTGTCACTCCCATCACAGACTTAATAGCTTTGCCAGGCACCCTCTAAGCAAATGAAGAGAAGAAAGATCTTGCTGTGTGACAGCATTCAAAAAGAAGGCATGTGAATGTCATTATGGTATTGAAAGTGTCAGGTGCCAGCCGAAGAGCCCTGATCAGATAGACAAGCATCGTGCTGAATGCTTCCAGGTTATTTGAAGCCTGTCATTTCTATTAGCAAGCTAACCACAAGTGGAATCCTTCATTAGTTTGTTTTGCTTCGTACAGATGCACCAGGGGATGGAGGCCTGGGCCCTTTTGGCTTTCTCCTTATTAACAGCTCATGATGGCTGGCGAGCAGCGGGGACACACACGGGCTCCTTCCCCTCTGTGTCTGCTCATTAGTGCCTGGCAGTAAAGAGCAGAGACGAGTGGACATTGGCACGGGTTGGCTTTC
>JAAWXA010000046.1:3166884-3194384 GCA_038090715.1 Florisuga fusca | reverse complement strand
CACTATCCTGGCAAAAGCAATGGTTCTGTTTGTGAAAGGAAATAACATGTTAAAAAAGTTCTTGGTCCTCAAGTTGTTAAAAGCAACCTAGCACAGAGTCACCTTAGGCCAAAGCTACCTCTGTGCAAAATGCACACAGAAAAGCCTGCTGTTCCCTGGGGAACCTCACTGCTCAAACTGATGCTGCCATAAAATAAATGCCTCTCCCTTTGACACCTATTATAGATGTGAACCCAGTTTTCAGCCAGGATGGTTGAGCTTTGAAAGCCACTCAAAGGATGTTGGAATTGTGGCTTCCACAGGCCGTGGTGGTGGCAAAGCACAGTTACTGGACATCAAGGAGCTCTGAAAGACCTGAGCAGCATCCTGCAGTCTGTATCAGCTCTCTGAGGAACCATTCAACACTTGAGAAGTTTCTGCTCATAAAAAAGAGAATATATGAAAATTGGTAATCAGCTTTGGAAACACAATCCAGAGGTTAGAAGGGAGAAATGGAGAGTGGGATCATGAGCCAAGGCAATAGGAAACCAGAATGGTGAGAATAATGTGGTAGATCTCTTATCATTGCTGAGCTGTCAGGTAATATCAGAGGCTACTGCAGCCAAAATAGACGTCCAGAATGTCTCAAATGACAGGAGATTTTGAAGCAGAGACCAGGAAATAACCTTTTTTTGGTTGTTGTTGCAATTCAGAACTGGGAATGTTAATGCTGTGCATTTCCTGGTCATAGGATGCAGCTCTTTGTCCATGGTCAATCAGGACAGAGACACAAGAGCATGGATGATCTTGCACTTACTCTGGTTACTGCGAGCTGGACTCTTGCTCTGGACCCTAACACACATCTCAGAACAGCAAACCCCTACATGCTGTACAGGTAGCAACTGTCTCCACAAACATGGTTTCTTCAGCTGCTCTGTTCTCCATCCAGGAGGAGACTACACACTGCTGTGACACACCAGTTGAGTGCAAATAAATGCACAAAGCAAGGACACAGCTACACAGGCTGACTTTTTACACTGAAAATAAAGAATGAATTGAATGTAAAGAACTGGACAGAAAAAAATCCAACTTCTTAATTTGCTATGTATACAGAAAGAATCCACCTCAGAGAACTCTAGGTACAAAATGTGGCTGTCCACTTACAAATAGCTGAGACAAATCAGTGACACAGTAAGTCCAACCAGCTCAAAACCCTGACTCCTACAGACACATAGCAGCTCACATCTGGCAAGCACACACTTGTCCTTCCCTACAACATCCTTTTTGCAGCTCAAGGACTTCTGATTAGCAGGTGGGGCCTCTGTTTTTTTTGGAGCTGTGAATAGATCTTTCCCCCATAAATTTGAAACAAAAGGATGAAGGTGATATTTATCCCCTGGACTGAAGAACAAATCAAAATCTTTCCAGCCCATAAGATTCAAAATAGCAATTTACTGGTACCCAAGTGTCACACTTACCCTTGGCCACGGTGACGAATTTCACTAATAGCAGAATACTTTTATCAGTGTGTTTTTCTCAGCTAATTTAGTGCTCATGAGATGGTCCTCAGTGACAACCCTGGCATCTGGCTCCCTCTGCACATCAGCAAACCCAGCAGTGCCTGTGCTACATTCCTCACACTATTCCCTGAACACATCCAGCCCGACCTGGCGGAACTGTACCTGGGGTGAGCGGCCAGCTCAGCAACTGGGAGTGCCTTCAGTGCCTGGTGTCCCTGCCAGGACTGTCACTGGTGGCTGTGCAATGTGTACAACTGCCTGCCAGAAACTGGGCTGGCACCCAATGGACCTCTTCCACACAGGTTCCTGAGCAGGCATCAGATGGCAATGACTCCTCGTGCTGCTGCAGACCAGTGACCTACATTACCAATCCCCAGAGCCATCTGAGGCCCCCACAGTTTCTCATTAGTAACAGTTTCTTATTTATTTCGTGTAGTCAGTGGTTTCTGTCAATAGACAGAGCACTCCTAATTAAAAGCTGCTTTCATAACCTACCAAGTCCTATTTCCACCTCTGCCCCAACATGCAGAGAAATGTAAGCCTTTCCCCTGGCTGAGTCTGTCCTCCATTTAAAGGCAGATTCTACAGACAAAGCAGAAGTGCATTTTGCTTTATTTTTTTTTAAAGACAGCATAAAACAACAAAGTTTGAAGGACATCCAACATTTATGCTGTGTGCCCACTTAATATCACAAGGGACTTTCCACAGGAGCAAAGGTTTTTTTAATAAAGGGCCTCATTGGCCAGCTGGATCAAATCATGTATACACCAATATCTTGCTTCTGGCAATACCTTAAGCCCACAGTTAGGCAAGTGTAGAGATTGCAGAGGCCTTGAAACTGTAGCATGGTTTATACATGGTATACACATCTTGGAGGATTTGGAGAAATCTACAAGGGATCTAATGCTTTTCCACCTATTGACATTTACAAAGCAGTTTAAATCATGCATGAGAGGCCTCAGGCACATGTAGTTCACAAAACATAACTCTGAGCTCCCAGGGAATTTAAGCTGACCAAGGCTCTTTATTAGAACCGACAGTGAAAGACAGCGATTGCAAAATCTCTACAAGAAATGCAATGCAAAGATGACAGACTTAATGCCAGTGGATATATTATGCAGATTATCCAACTGAAGCCTTGCTTGTTAAATAGGTTTCATGCTTTCCTCACTCCCACTGCCCCTCTTAGGAAAGATCCTCCCTGGCTTTATCAAGGGAGCTGTTCCCTAAATTCCTTGATCAATCACCTGCTTGCCAGGACTTCAGACGTGCTGAGTTAGCTCTGAAGATAAGACACCGATGCCTAAAGAGTGGAAAGCAGATAAACCTTTCACCTAACAGCACAACAGTGCCATGCCCATGTGAGATTAATACCTTAAAAACTTAACAGCTATTTTGCTGATGAAAGAACAGGAGGGATTTGAAGGAATCCATCATCTCTGACAAGTCACCTTGAAGCTGTGAATTCCCACTGAAATGTATTTTTTTGAATGTATGCCTTTACTATGTACATACAAATGAAGAGAAACGTCCTGAGAACCTTGCCCAAGTTTTGATCAGCTCTTAAATAAATTTGGAAACTCTCTAGTACAGACTTATCTGAGGCTTCCTACCAGAAGACAGAGATTATTTGCAATTTCATTGCATCTTGTGAATGATTCTTAATACCTGCATGTACAGGAGAGCATCTGTGTTCTTCATGTCCGAGTATCATTTGTGAAACTCTTCTGTTGGTGAGCCCTGCTCAAACAAGTATTTTCACTGAGTTTCCCCAGGCCTGATGTGCCTACCCTCAGGGTCCATCTTGTGTACAGAAATTTTGTTTTCAGATGTGAATTACAACCACTAACGAGTACACTGACGGCCTCCTGGAACTGCACGTCTGAAATTTTTATATACATATATAAAAATACAAATATTAAAAAGGCAATTAAAATAAATAAATAAATAATACTTTGGGGTATAAAATGCATGCAACTATGTGCACAGAGATGTATGTATCTATGTAGTAGATTACACATGTTTGTGTGTGCATATGGATGTCTACAATACACATGTACTTGAAGTTTGTAAATTATCCATTAGATGTTCACTGGGTAGCAAATAGAAAAATAAAATGCTTCTTTTTTCAACTGGCTGATGGAAATGAAAAGTTTTAGAGAAAGAAACTCAACCTTTCAGTGACATCTCTGAATTATTACTGGTGGCTTGCCTGAGCAGCAAGTTAGGCCATGCTAGGTTTGACCTAACAAAAATAATTTGCTTAATATCACATTTTCAGGACTGCAGAAGTGCTATTGGCAAACTGAAATCACCAATTCTTTTTTTTGCAAATAGGAAGCAGAAACAGACGTAGACTAACTGCTCTGCTTTAGGGAAATCAAGGGAAGGGAATGTTTTTCACAATATCAGTTTGGTTTTCCTTTAAATCCCTTCCTAAATAAAAAAGCAGTGAAAACCCCTTCCAAAATGCACTCCGTGAGTATAAGTGCAAACAAGCTTAATGGGGCCTATTTCCAATCAGGCTTTTGTTACTGGTTGTAAAACACATGGCAAAGCATAAAGAATGACACCAATGGAGACATGAGGCTTTTAACACCCATATGTAACTCCACCTCTTCAGGAATTAGACAGAAATATAACAATGAACGTTTCATAAGATTTTAGAGCTTGATTCACTGCTGATGGAAATCAGTAAAAAGATTCTGACTTCAGTGATAAGGGATCAGGGCCCTAAATAGAAAAGGAACCTGCACACTGGAGAGAGAGAGAAGTTAAATCTGTTCAGCTGCTTTGTTCCCAGGCTTTTCTAAAATACCTTTGCCATGGATACTGCAGCTTTCTCACTGGACAGAGGGTGCCCCGGGTCAGAACCAGGCTCAGGAGGCTCCTCAGGGAAGGGTTACAGCCACAGTTAATCACATCGTCCCCATCACAAGATCATCTGGTCAGCAGCCAAAGTTCTTCAGCCCTTTTACTGATTTCTGTGCTCACACACTACATGCTGGATGTCTCCAGTGGTTTTGTGCAATACTTCTTTAGCCATTCTGTATATTAAACCAGAGATAATTTTCCAATAGCCACAGATTTTCATCAGCAGTAAATATAGTAGAAGCAGTAAAAAAAAAAAAAATGTTTAAAAGCACCTAAACATTAGTTATATACATACAGTGATATCTCTGATCCAAGCTTGTCTACCAGGTAAATATAAATGCTGTCACAGTCAGTGACAAAACTGGGAGACAGGTAGCAAAATAGTAGTGAAAGAGTGGGACAACTCAGCATTGAATAAACTTCTGCAAATGCCCTGAGAGCTTTGAAACACTGAAATTCATCACACACATCAAAATCCTGATGTTGAACTATTTGCAGGGTACTGAAAATTGGCAAGGAATAAACACCAAGAGGGGGAAAAATCCCCCGCAAACTCAAATACTATCCTCAAACTGTATCACAGAGGCTGTTAAGCTAATGACTCTTAAGATTGCCAGTGATTTTGCATATTACAAAAGCCTCACTCCTCTACTGAAACTCAAGAGAACTTAGGAATATCAGAACAGTTTATCTGAAAACTAGGCAGAGATTATTTAGCAGAAACAGCAAGGAAAAAGTATCTTCTATCAGTAAAACTGACATGTGAGCAGCTTTCTTGATCAAACTGTAGTTAAACCCGGTGAAAATGTAGCAGCAATATGAAATAAGCCAAGATTGTTTATCTTCAATGGTCTATAAATATCCTTCTAAGGGCAGAACAGCTGCTTTAACTGAGGGAATACAGATCTGCAGTACAATTCCTCAGCTATAATTATGCAAATAAACTATATTTCACATTTCTTTCATTTCCAGGTCTTTGATTTTTATATCTGATCCATTGGCAATGAGATGGACTTCCTGGAGAGAGTGACACAGGTTGGGTGTGGAGCCAAACACTCCAGGGAATGCAGCTTCCAGCCAAGGAGGCACACAGGTCACCTTATGGGCACTACTCAGGGGAAAATCCCTCCTCATGGGAGAAGTCTTCTACTGGAAAGAAGTGACCTCAACTAGAATCTGCAAACACATCTCTGCATGGATTCAGAGGGGCCATCTAAAGCATCCTCCCACAGGCACCCAACCCCATGGGTCTTTGGAGCCGGTCCAGGGGACCCAAAGCACCTGAGTGCAGGAATGGTACCAGAGATGCTGCTGGGTACTCATCTGTGTCAATGATTAACAACCACATATGGTCCATTAGCAGCAGCCAGAGCCACAAAACTGTCCTGATGTGGCTGGGAGAACCCACTACCACTCCAGGCTGTGCAAAGCAGAAGTGGGTCTGTCCCATGGGCACCCACGTGCACTGGGGAGTAGGGGGCCAGGCCAGAAACGGAGTGTGAATCAAGCAGACTTCAAATATTAGAAAATACAGTAAGACTGCTACCTGCTGCAGATACAAACAACTTCTGTGCTTTGATCCAGTGGCTCATTTAAAACATTTCTATCTGTCCTGTGACCAGTTGATTGTTAACTCAGACCAGTCCCCAGTCTCTTACTAATTGGCACCACTGCTGTCAGGCTTAGGAACAGCGCCAGGGCCAGAACAGGCAAGAGAAATAATCCCTTGCTCATTCCCAAAAATGGCTGGTTCTTGTTGGGAGCATTGCTGGTACAAGCTGGTATAGGCACATGGGAAGAGTATGTATCCTTCCTACTCCTGTTCACTGGAAACAGAGCTCGCTCTCAAGGGCATATTGATCTCCACACGCTATTTAAAAATACATTAAATACATTTTTCTCTCTATATTTGATAGATATAATTATGGCAGTCCCTAGAACAACATGCCTGTTTGTAGACTGCTTTCAAATTCATCTAATTTGTAATGCCAGATGGTATGAATGATTGCTACAGATAAACTTTGGATCCGTTCCATTATTAATTGACAGAAGCATGGCCACGGCAGAATGCTCGTCCCACACCACATATCTGACAATTAATGGTTAAAAGATGAAACTACTGAGGAAAAAAATTAGTCCCACGAGTCCCAAGTCCCATTTTATAGCCTCGAGAGCTCATTTTAAACAACCAGAATGTATTATGCTCTTAGATCTCTATACCCATCTCCTTGTACGATTTCCAATCCTGCCAAGAGCTCTTTGCATGAAACGGGCTGGAGTCACAGGGTGCCACCCAGGGGGACTGGAAGAGTGCAGGGGGGCCAAGTCTGGCAGTCTGAGGGCAGGTTCAAGAAATCAGATGCTTGTAAGAACCAAATGTTTCAACCCAGGCTGACTGCAGATGGTTGGGTTGAAGCTGGTCTTCTCCAAGACACTTGCACCCAAAGTAACAGCCGAGTCCTAAGGAAATGGGAATGACTGAATCCCTGCATTCTGCAGAAATTCCATCTAATGAGCAAGTCCTCAATGAATTACAAAAAAGCTGAGAAAAAACAAGTGCTTAAACGATTGAAATTAAAAAAAAAAAAAAGAAAAAAAAAAAAAAAAAAAAGAAGATCCATTATGAGCTCAGAAATCCATAGATTTGGGATGAAAGAGATTTATAGGTGACACAGACCTGAAATACAAATAGAGAAACAGATGATGAAGGATGTCCTAAGATGTGAAAAATGAGAAAGAAGGAAAGAAGTGCTTTTAAGCTTCTTAACTTGCCATAGCTTTTCCTCTTATTACATACTGAACAGCATGACACATCTTAGAAACAATATTTATACTCCTAGCACAATTTTTCTCTGCAAACCCTTGCATGCCATAAAGATTTGCACAGGCCTTTTCATAAACACACATACTGAGCATAAAGAGCTGAAAAGGTGAATAAATTACTTTATCTGAGGCAGGACAATATGGCAAGCAGGCAGAGAACACATGTACTATATCAGGACCTGCAAACTGGAGTGAATGGGGTTTCATTGCAACTGCAGAGTCAGTTTTGCAGAGATGAGGAAGAACATACAAATCCCAAATGAAGTTTGAGGGGTGCATGCAGGCTAAGAACTTCTTCCTTGGCTAAATGACTATCATGATATGCAATGATCACAAATATCCTCAAGTTCAAAAGCTGAGCTGTGGATTCAGGGCTTTCATGATGTTAAAAAACTGATTTGTATGTGCAGAAGGTAAATATGCCTAGCAAATAAAACAAAAGAAAAGAAAAACCACAACTTTTGAAAGACACAGATTTCCCTATTGTTTTCTTTGAGTGCAGGTACTGCCTCGTGCTACCCACTGTTTCTGAATTCTTTCCTCAATGCTAGCAGAGTTTCCTCTGGCTGGTATTTATGGCATAAACACAAAGGTGATACCTACAGTCAGCATCGGATCTGACTGTTCCTGACAACTCCTGTGATACAGCAACCTCAGGGACTCGAGGACACATCTGTGAGTAGATGTAGTAGCTGCCATCTGCACGAACTGCATTATTTAACTGCATTGGCACTGATTAACATTTGCTGTAACCTATGGTAATGGGCTCTGGGGGTTTTCCATGGCTGCTACACAGTGGCAGCTGATGTCTCCTGCTCCATCCTTAAAACAGGATGTTTTAATTTTTAATGGAGCACATGTTCGATTGGCTATACAAACAGGCTAATCTGCAAAGCATGTGCTCAATAACAAGCCAAGCTATGCAGCCAGAATAACAACACTGCTTTGCCATGCAGGAGATTCAAAAAGCCTTCCTGCTTTCTGCCACCACCGCTCAGCACTGATGGTCAAGAGGAATGACTCTGCACGTTTCCCATGTTCAGCAGCAGCCCATAGGAATTAGCTACTTCCCTAGCTGCACCTCGGGCTGCCAGCTCATTTCTCATTTGGGAAACCAAATTGGAGAGTTGACAAAGTTCAGGTGCCTGGAACAGAAACCACGGCAGCGCAGCAGAAGCATTTGGAGGCAAAGCTGGGAGGGGAGAGCTTGGTTGGGGCTGGCACACTCAGAAGGAAAATAAACTGGTGGGCATTTAAGCAGACAGCAGAGAAGTGGATGCTTCCCTACTGCTGCAAACAATATATGAATAAAATCCTTCATGTCCATTCCTTCTCTCAGATCTCATGTAATCCACAGACATCCTCCTCCGGGGCACGACTACTAAAGTAGTGATGTCAACATTTTGTGTTTAAAACTCTAGGCAGCCTCTGTGATACTGCTCAGTTTTGCCTACACAAACTCAGATGCATTTTATTCATGATTCCAAGGAGGAGTCCTCTGGAGAGGAAGGCTGTAATGCAGTGTTTTAAAATATTTATGATAGGTGGAGGGAGGCTACCAGAGCCACAAGCACTCTCTCTTGAGAGCGTTTTGGGGTGGGACAGAGGCCCTAACTGATGTCCTCAAACCAAACAGATGACAAAGCTTGCACAACAGGCACACTAACAAAAAGGGAGAAAAATAAAGGCAGTCACTGGGCTGACCTGTATTTGTCAGGGTATCCAAAGCAGATGGGTGGGAATCCAGCAATCTTAGGCTTTTTTAGGTTGCCTGTGAAACCTCGTCAGGTTATTAATTTTCCAGAGTCAAGGACTTTGCTTCTGTTTCAGATTTTTTCTTGTAAAGCAGCATGTTTTCCAAAGCTCAGTAGGAATTTTTTTTTTCTGTTTGTTTTTTTTTTTAATGACTTGTTACCTCTGACCTGGTTTGGCTACATAATATGCCAAATCTATAACAAGTGTGGGCTGATTAAACAATTGATGGAAAGCTATTTTAGGACAGACTCATCTTGCTCCAAACCTGCACTCATGACTGTTTCTGAGGCATAAACATGACCTGACCTTTCAAAAAGGTCACTTTTATTTTTCTGTTTTCTTCCATAATGAATCATGCCTTTGAGAAAGGCACTAAATTATGGAGCCTTTCAATAGATGTAAGAAAGTTTGAGGAATGTTAAGAGGAATTTAACTGCTCCAATCTTCACAAAGAACACATTGGTAGCTGTTTCATGGTTTGGATGAGTAAATATATCTAACAAGCGAATGAAAACCTTTTCCTGCCTTAAGAGATGAATTCTGAAGATCCTATCCCCCTCATAAGCAGCCAGTCAGGTCTTGGTGCAAGAACTTCAGCATTGAGAACTCTATTTCATAGAATCAAAGAATGGTTTGAGTTTGAAGGACTTAGGTTTAAATTTGCTTCCTGTTGAACCAATGGATCCATTTCCAGCAGTTGTCTGCTACTGGGGAACAGACCAGGCATTCATTCTTTGCTAATGATTACACTGGAAGCACATGTGAAAAATCACAGTGTTATTGCTGCCTCTAGGTTTTTGCAAGGCATTGGAATATTCCAAAAAAACCACATTTAAAATCCATCATAAATTCACTGTAAACTTAGAAGAAGGGACAAAAACATCCTCACTGCTAGGTCCTGGGCAGAACAACATGAGAAATTCTGGCCTGAGGTTAAATGCTCCATCTCTCTTCCATCAGCACTATCAGCCCAAGTGCCTGAGCTGATCTCTACAATAACAAGATCTACATCAGCAAGGGCAGTATTAGATCTTAAAGATAAAATAAGTACTGATTGGGGTGCTGAAGTCCATGTGCAAAAGCAAGCTTTGAACTCTTTTGATAAGAAACCTTTTCTATTTGGGAAGTCCAAAATGCCCAGGAATCTAACTAGATTCTCAGCGTGCACAGTCTGCTGACATCTGAAGGGGCAAAGAGAAGTTCTGTGGTTATCTTTGCATCTATTGCAATCACCCTGATATATATGAAAATGTTCTCAGCACAGCAACCATCATCCCAGCCCAAATTTCAGGCAGTCTGGGAACAAAAAACCAAAGCCATGGAATTCAGGTCTCTTCACTGCACAGTTGAGAAAGCTGAACTCGTCTCATCGGTAACTCAGGAAGGTTCAGTCTGCCCTACAGAAACCAAAAAGCTGCTACATTAATGCACAAGGGTGTCCTTCCCATCAAGTTCTTTAATTAGCTTATCTGGAGAAAAAAACTATACCAATCAAATTAAATATTAATCACATATAAACTGCTGATCACAATCAGCTGGGGGTTCACGCATGCAGAACGTAGGGATCGCAGTGTGATTTCTTTTCCCAGAGAGTTTCCTCCTGCTCTCTTTCCATTGCCAATTTAGCAAATCCATACAAAAAACAAAGCCTGAGTTTTCCAAGTACAACATTAACAACAGAGCAGAAGTTTTTCTACACTAAAATATTGAACTGAAAACTCAGTTCTTTTAAATCTTTCTAAATCCTTGCCTCTGATTGGGTTCATTAATAAACATGCTGGTTTTGTTACAGGGAGTGACATATGGCATAATCTGCTAACAGGAAGAAGTATTTTGCATTTTATTGTAGAAAACAAACATGCAAACAGGTTTTCACAGATGGCTTTCTTAGCTTCTGGGAGGAAAAAAAAAAAAAGCTTAATAACGCTTGAAAACAATTCTCCCCCCTCTTCTGAAAGGAAGAGAGGGAAAAAAAAAGATTGACTGGAACTGCTTTTCAATTAAATAAGTTCTACTGTTCAGCTGCACACCAACTTCCTTTATACTACTCCTACTTCTTTAGTTATGCATGAAAGAAAAGCCTATCAACTTGCCAGTATCTGACAATATGTACCTAAGAAAAAAATAGGGTGAAATTCTTGGCTTTGGTTAACTGCTCAGTGCTGTGAGACAACCACCAAAGAAACCACAGAAGACTTTTAATCAGGAGGGATTTGGACCTTGGTAACAAGTGCTCTGCTCATACTCCCTCATCACTCCATTGGTTTGATCAAATGTGATGATGGGAAGTCTATGGGCCATAGCCTTGGAGAAATATTGTATTACTTAAAGTCTAAATTATGAATAAATTGCAGTAAGTCTGAGAAATGCTTTATGTACACACACTGCAAGACCTTAAAATGTAGGGCACCCTCTCCTCTTGTCACCTGGACTCAGACTTGCTATGCTGCTCCTACACCACCTTTTCACTGTAGCTTCTTGGTAAGAAAACAGACATGACTCTGAGTTTCACAGTGTTCCTCAGGAAGCCAGATTCACTGGATCATTTTTCAGTCCTGTCCAGCATATTGCACAATCCCAAGGTGTACCAGTTCATGACATCAACATTCCTTGCAGCAAGCACAGACCTCCCTGTCTATCTCTGCGAACTGTGACATCGACTAAGAACAAGCAAGCATTCTGGTTTAGAGCAAGGTCCCAAACCTTTCCGAGGATCTGACGTCAAATACATCTTTAAAAATAGCTCCCTCTCATCCCACTTGGCTAAGGCACTGCTTACCTCACCGTGTCCAGGCTAGAGAGGCAGGTGATAACTTGACATACGGTGGGAACAACCGCGAGTGAAGACATCAGCTCTAGCGGTGGGGGAAGAGGTGTCTGAACGACTCATTTGCATGGGGTTGCAAAATGCTGCCCTTCTCATCACCCAGAAAGCAGCTTGCAAACACAACTGCTTATGAATGGAGAAACCAGGTCCATGTCCTGTAATGCGAAATCAGAGCATCCCAGACTGGTTTGGGTTGGAAGGAACCTAAACCTCCCCCTGCACCAGGTTGCTCCAAGCCCCGAATGTTGCTGCTGTCCCTTCTGAGCCACTGCTGAAGCTGGAAGTGCTCATTCATACAAAGTCAGAAAGCTGGGGCAACCTTGTGGGACAGACAACAGTGGAATGAGGAATGATCCTTCCTGCTAACTTCACCTATTATTACTAGGGCTCCCGTTATCAGAAACAAGCATTATTTTCCCTAACGTGAAGAATGGTGCACGTAAAGCTCCCCAGGGCTACAAAACTTGGGGGGAAGACCCCACGTTTCCTAAAGCAGCAAAGACCAGACTGCTTGTTCCTCCCAGGCCAGCCCCATGGGAGTAGGAAAGATTGGTTTCTGTGAGCTGGTTTCTGTATGACTGGGAAGGGGAACCAGGTCAACCTACAAACTCCAGGTTTCAGCCTTGCCCTTGTGCTAAAACACAAAACACATGTTGCAAAAGTTTTTCTGCTTCAGGTGTGCTTAAGAGTTCATGCTGTCTACATGGTGAAAGCAGCCAGCCTAATCCCTGTGTCTCTTTTGCATAAGGAATCTGAGCTGACGGCATTTAATCAGCTCCAAATTTACACTACTGATCACCTTTTCCATTTAATCACATTGCAGCCTTTCAAGAAGTAATTCCCTTTGGTTAAAATTAACAATGACAGGCTGTGTTTTTACACAGTGTTGAAATGTGTAAAACAATCAGATGGAAAAAAAAATGCCCTCCTTTTCCAGAGCTGATTTACGATATATATGCAAACCCTATTAAAGTTAAACCATGCTTTTCACTGAAATGAGGATTTCCAACAAGCTGCTCTCCATTTTATTTAAGGATCCCAATGACTGATACAAACGGTGGTAATCAGCTCTATTGCTAATACAGGATATTTGGGCTAGGAGATAACATACTTAACCCTTAAGTGAGAAATAGCTCATAAATCACAAGCACTTTGTGGGGAAGGATAATAAGACCCTCTCTTGTGAGCAGAAATCAAATGATACCCTGCTGAGACACATTACACCCCTTTCTCCAAAATCTAAAGGTTAAATATAAAGAGAATTAATGTAGAGAAGGAAGAAGATCAGGGGAGGTGGGGACAGGAGTAGGTGGCTAAGAGGAATGCAAATATCTGAAGAGGTGTGTTAATCTTACCCAACAGATAAGAATGCCCATCGGGGGGATAAAGCCCTGCCTAGCCCAAGACACTGAGCCAAACTGACATGTAAAATGGATCACCTGGGATCACCATGGTGGAGGAACTTGAGGAGGTGGAGGAAGGAGGAACTTGAGGCCAACATCTCAGTGTCTGGCACTAACACCTTAGCAGAGAAGTAGGATCATGCCATGGGGTCCTGTCCCACTGCAAATGGAGCTTGAACTGGTGCATCCCAGCCTTACCTGCTCAAACACAACACACAGCTAAAAATGACTTATTGCAACTCTTCACTAGGGGACCTTACTCTGCTTTGAGCATTGAAAAGAGAGGTAAAAGCTGCAGCAAGCAGACTCCACAACAGCAAGGTGTACAGAAACATGTGACAAAAGCAAAGAGCATTTCTGCTTTGGTTTCATCTTGATTCCCTTCTGGGTTTCTGTGTTTTCTTTCTGTTCTGGGGACAGGGAGTGAAGCAGGTGAGGGGGGCACAGCTCCCAAAGCAGAACTGCTAGTGGGAGGACTTCTTGGCAGGTGGCAAAGACTCAGTGTCAAGACACCAGGCAGTGACAGAAGGCTCAGCTCCACGGTGCCATCTCCCCAGCTCACCCACACGTGTGGATGCCACACCACAGGGCAGGAGCAAAACCACCAAGAATAAGGACCACAGTGTACCAGGTTTTGGGTTTGGTTTTGTGGGCTTTTTTCTGAAAGTTGGATCAGGGGAGAAGAGCAAGAGAGCCCACAGAGAGGCAAGGTTCCTTCAGAGAAGAGAAGGGGGGGAGGCCAAGGAAAAACACTTTGGCTTTGTTGGTTTTCCTGCCACACACCTCTAACTTGTAGAAATGGGGTTTATCACTTTGGGTCTGTAGATGGGATGCAGCAGGCAATTCAAAAGGAGCCAATCCTATCACTGAAGATGTAGAAAGCTTGCTACTCTGGGAGCTGGTTAGGTCTACAATGTAGATAAACATGGACATTTCCTCCAAAGATTACACTCTACTACAACTTTTGCTGTGTGCGTGTGCTGCTTGCAGAATGCTGAACTTGTTCCAAAATAAATAGCTCCCAAAGAGGGTTTAATAGGGTTTGCTGTTTTCCAGAGGAAATAGATTGCAAACAAACTGTTTCCTGCTCCTATTTCAAAAGAATTTTGGTCCAATTATTTTCTTTTTTAGCATAAAGCTAAATGGACTATTCTGCCCTGTCCCTGACTGAGTTGAAGCATGATTTCTTTTGATTATGCTTTTATGTTGCAAAACGTGGGGCTCTGGAGACATAATGGATGTCTCTAGGAGAGTGGCAGCAATTTCCCTTAAAGTGTGCCAATGCTTGTCAGTGTTCACTTTGGTGCCTGCTGTGCCTGAATAAAAACACCAAAGGAGGCAGAGTGAAGGAGGGAGGAGTAAAAAAACCCAAACAAAATAAGTACTGTCCACCATGCTTAGGGGAGGCTGGCACAGAGGTGGGTAGAATTCAATAGCCTCTATGTAGGGCATATCTTGAGCTCTAGATGAAGCCTGATTTCCGTTTTCTCCTCATTATTCTGACTAGTGGGTTTGTTTCCCCCTCCTCCCCACCCCCCAATCCAGTTTTCCTTTTTTTGTCCCACTGGAACTGGGACAGTAGCACTAGGGAGGGGAAACCTTGGCAGATTTCCCATCGTGACCTTTAATCCAGAACGCAACTTGTGGTCTGAAAGCTTCTTAAAATAGAGCTTCATCCTTTTCTTTGTTTAAATGATAAACAGAGTTGATCAGCAAAGGGAAAGGGAGGAATGCCATCATCTTCGTGGTGTGGAGGGCAAAGCTGGGAAATTTGTCACTGTCTGGGTTAGTGGGGTATTACCAAGAATCAAACCTCTGATTCCCTTGAAGATAAAAAACTTTAGGGTGGCTGCAACTTAGGAATGTACTAAGAATGTTCTCATCTTCCAAGTCAAAGAAAGAAAAAACATCTGTTTATATTTGGCTGTCTATAGCCCAGGGGCAATAAATGCTATTGCAGGGACAAGGATGAAAAATAAAGTTTTTCCATTTTTGATTTTACAAAAAGCCCAAGAAAAATCCTTATATGCCAGCTGCTGCATCAGCCTCCCAGGGTTCTTCAGACAGTGAACCTTACTGCAGGTTCTCAGCAGACACACTAGCTCCTAGCCCTAAATAAAATTCTGGAAGGTTTCACTTTCAAATTTCCTACTGATTTGTATGAACAACCTTTGGTCATGTCACTTGAACATTTATGATAAACTTTCTACTTGGCATCAAGAACCTGGTTTTATGGTAAATCTGAAGAAGCAGAGAAGAAATGTCTATATGAAAGGTTGTTTCCTTGGGAAACAACAGCTGGATGGGCTCCTCAGTATGGGGAAGGCAGCAAGAAGGGCATATTGGCTGAGGAGTGCAAGATGTCACAGTTTGCATTTCAGATATCAAATAGTATCACCATCTTTTTCATATTCATAGCAATAAGATTTAATCAGAAGTCCTCTTACTCATCTGTGGTGTAATTTGCTCCTGGGAAGACAGAGCAGCCTCCAGTCTATTCCAAGTTCATCTCACACATGCCCTGTGCTGCTTCTCAGCAGGAAAATGAATTCTGCCTCTTAGAGCCAACAGATGCACACGGCAGGTTCTACCTGTTATACAAAAAAGGGCCTCAGGACACATAAGTGACTACCAAATACCTGCCAAAGAGATAGAAACTCGAACTCTTTGGTGGCTTTTAACTTAATATTTCTTAATTAAAATAAAATTGAAGAGAGGGGAGAGAAAAAAACCTCAACCCTTAATTGTGTCAGCCATGGAAGAAAACGGAGATTGAGGGCTCCAGAGAAGAGAGAGTCCTTTTGGATTAAAACTCTACATTTTATATTTTATCTCCAAAAGGCTATAAATGAGGTTGGGGATTTAAAAAAGATTTCATATGATTTTGTAATTACCCAAGTTACTATTACCTGATTAACACAGGAATCCTAATAGTCTGTTGCACTTTCATTTCTCCAGTTGTGGTTGTCATGGGGCTCGACACCTGTCACCTGTTCATTTACAGGCATTTTAATTAACCTACATTATGTATGCCTTTTTTTTTCCCTTGGATTTAGTGCCTGAATTTTTTATTAAAAAATAAAGTTAATAGCTACCTGAAGGAGGGCTGCTGCCAAAACATTCACAGTCAATCCTGCCACATCCATTTATCAGTACATGTCGCAGCAGCAGCAACCACTAGTGCTTAACTAGAAAAAGTAAGGGATAGAATAAATTTTTTCTGTCAGTGATATAGGTTTGAAACCTGCACTACCAATAGTCTTTCACGTATGTGTACATATAGATACCCCAGATATGGCAGGTTGCATTTGGACCTATTTGTGGATTCCAGTTCAGATACAAGTCCTTTTGATTTTTGTCTGGGTACTGACAGAAGAATCAGGCCTGCTAATGAGGTAAAAACATCAGTAACAAATTTTTGCTCAGGTTAAATGGTTCTCCACAACCCCCCTGAGCAGGCTGTTTTCATGTTTCACCACCTGTTGCACCTGCAACCTCAAAAAGTTGAATTTCCCCTAAAGGCCAAACCACTGCCAGGTCTCCTCCCACCTGACGACACCAACCAAAACACAGTCTGTTCCAGAGCCCCAGGTACCCACTCAGCTCTCTACAGAAAGTCCTCTGCAAAGAGGTCATGTGAGTGAGAACCACCTGAGGTGTGAGGGAGAAGCAGGTATTTGTTCTTATGCAAGTCAATTAATTGTACCTGAGAAAGCTGTCAGGCAGGGGGTGTGGAGGGGCTGAGAACCGTCCCTGGGCCGCGCAAGGAATGAGGGGGACACGGTGGAAAGAGCACTCTAACACTGTGAACAACCTTGCTCAAGTGCCTGGCAGTGCCTCTGGCAGTCTTTAGTTTATCTGCAAAGACAAATCCTTACAGTCTACGCTGTTAACTGGGGCCTGTGCAAGATAGGGAACAGCTCCTGTCCCATCCTGGCTTTGCCATGCCTGCAGACCAGTGATGTTATTTACTGATGGACCCAGTCCCACCAAGGAGCCACTCGCATCCACAAATCTGGCACTTTACCACTGAGATCTTGTTCCTCTCACAGCCTGGCTTTTCACCTTCCCCTCTGGGTGGAGGAAACCTTCCCTGACTGAAAGGAAAAATAAAGGAAACAGTTTCCAGGTTTAGCCACTTCACTGAAAAGACAGTTTTAATTTGGTAAGAAGACACACTGGGCTTTGCACTGTGAGAGTCACCAAGCTTGGGCCCAGATGGTTTCCCAAAGAAGTGTGTTTGGAAGTCAATATTCCACCAAGAGTGACCTCCACCTGCTTCTGAGCAGTGATGAATTTGGAAACACACGCGGGTTTACCAGCAGCCAGGAGCATGTTTTTCTGATAATCAACAAAGTGTTCTCAAGTGCAGACACAATGACAATGTCAGCAAGGCTCTAATGTGCCAGTTAGTATGAAGCAGTCAGAGGGGTTTTTTTTTCACTTCATACAGGCCCACAAAGCTCTTCAACCTTCCTGGAGACATTTAAAAGCCAAGTAGATGTGGTGCTTTGGGATGTGGTTTAGTGGTGGACTTGGCAGTTCTGGGTTAATGGTTAGACTTGATCTTAAAAGGTCCTTTTAAATCAAATGATTCTATGATTCTCTGACAAAGAGAATCACATGCAGTCAAGAGACACAGTGCCTATGGATCTTATAACACACCTGGGCCATTAACTCTCTGAATTCTCAATATCCTGCCCACTCCAGAAGAAATTCAGACGCTGGTGTAAACACTACTGCAGTATGATTTCAGTGATAAAACCCCCTGACAGGAGTTCTCAGGCCCTAAATGGACTCTCCAGACTCCTACAGATCCTGCCACCTTGCCTAGCCAGGCTGGAGGACAGCAATAGGAAACCAGACCCAAAACAATGCAAGCCCCACTCTGCTGCAGGATGCTGAAGAGTGCTCCAGTGCATGGAAAGAAATTGGGGGCACAGCAGAGTTTATGTGGAAACAGTTGTGTTTTAAATCAGATAATCAATATACACCTAATCACATGCAACCTGTCCCTTTTGAAAACAAATAAACAGAAATTACTTGTCAATTGGGTCTACAAGCACCAGAATGCAGCTTCCAGTGAGATGTCTCTTTTAAGTTGATTGTAACAGAAAGAAGGTGTCAGCCCAGACCAACTTCCAACACTGCAGGAGTGGTACCCACTACGAAGCTCTTTTCTGCTAGACTTTAAACAATTCACAGACAGGACTGGAGAGAATGAAGTTTGGTCACAAATGTGAATAAATATATCAGTACTCAAACTATGGAGAGGACAGCTTACCCTCCACTCAAACAGGCCACCTGTCTGCACCAGAAAATTGCTCTGTTCATTCTAATTGGTTCTTCAGGACCTGCTCCTGCTCACACAGATGCACAGGCACAGCAAATAATAATAACAGTAATAATAATAACAATAACAATAATAATAATAATATTATCCCCTGGCAGGGCAGCACCCCCTGGCTTCACACCCTTGGGATTAAAGGAAAAGTAATAAGAAGCCTGACAGGTTTTTTAAAAAACTGAAAGACAAAAAAAAAAAGAAGAGCAAAGCTCAAGAAAACTGATGGCAACATTGACAATGAAAACAAAAAAGACATTTCATTTAAGGCAAGAACTCCAGTTTGTTTGTAACAGGAAGGAATTTAGCCTGCTTGCTATTCCTCTCTTCTCCCCTCTTTACCCCCAGTACAGTAACTGCCTTCTCTGCCACACGTTCACATTCCTTGTTTGGTACTTAACAGCTAATCTGGGGCTGGGGAAGGGAGGTGGGGAAAAGGGGGCACTAGCATTGATGCCTGGCTTGAAAATTCAGCACTTTCCAGGCCGGGCTGCCTGCAGCCTGGCACCCAAGGAGCTGGTTCCACCTGTGCAGAGCTCCAGCTCCAGCCACCCCACAGAGATGTCAAACCGCTGCCGAGCGCAGAGCCAGGCCCCCAGATTTTAATTCTTAGAGAATTAATTGTTGAGATGAACTGCACTTCAGTAGAGGATGAGAGAAGAGCTTTTTCTTTTCAGCGTCGACTCTGCTCCTCAGAGCCTGGATCTAAGCCATCCTTATCCCTCACTGCTTTGCCCCTCCACTTCCCAGAGCCATCTTTGCCTGCAGTGTCTCCTGCATCCACAGCCAGGCAAGTACAGCTGGGAACTCTCCCAGGGCCTGTATCTTCAACTGCACGTTAAGTCTCCTGCTTCAGGCAATGATCTGCTCTGGTTCTTCCTACTTCAGCAGCTATTTCTCACTACCAAGAAGGACAATAAACCCCCCCAACTCCATCTCCCCAGCCGCAATCCCGAATGTTCTGCATTTGTGTCAGTGCCTTTGAGCCATGCAGGAAGCGTGGCCACAAGGAGAGGGGGGTGGCTGCCAGGCCCTCCAGAATGGGAACTGGCTTTGTGATCCACCTTGCCAGCAGCAAAACAAGAGCCTATTTCTTACCACAGCACTTCAGAGCAGGGGCAGGCAATATCAAGGGAAATGTCACCATGACTGGGTGCACGAGGTGAATGCGACCCTTTAAAATTAGCTGGAAATCCCACATCCCCTTTTCAGTGCCACAATAAGTAATTCTCCACGAGTAGGGAAAATAAAGGCTGGAGCATACGGTTTCTATCTGTGCTGCACAGAAACTGATTAAAAATGCTAACAACCATGATTGTCCAACAACCAGGAGCTCCCAAGAGGCTCATACACACAGATGGTGATTAGTTTGGGATGGCCAGAACAATCACTAGTACCATGTTGCAGTAACACCCACAGACTATCTGTCACAGTCCCAAGAGACACTTAAAGGCTGTTTACTTCATACAGTTAACTTGAACCATAAGCTTTACAAGCCTCTTTGATACATTTTTAATCACTCTCCTCATAAACCTATAACGTTTCCCTGCACTGCATTTGGGTTCTGTGTATCTCAAACTCCTCCCCAGGCTGGGAGGAGGCCTGAGGCGCCCGTCCCTGCCATGCCAGCCCTGCCTCCCCGCCGCGCCAGCAGCTGCCCAGCCCGGGGCTCCCGGCTGGTCCTGAGCCCATCCTGGGCAGGCAGTGATCCATCACGGCTCTCCCTGGCAATGGCACAGTCAGGAGATCGATAGAAGCCATGTAACAAACATTAGGATGGTTAAACTAAGCCAAATGTTTGCCTTAGCAGGAGATTTCCCAAAGAATTCTGCTGCTCCAGGCTAAGTGAATATTTTTATTTAAGGGCTGGTGCGTTGCTTGGGAGGGGTTCTTGCAGTTAGGTCCAATACACCAAATGTTTTTGAGCACCGTGTGTGTTATTACTTCCAGTACTGTATTTCTTCCAGAGATTGCAATCTTTCTTTAAACAAAATGAACAGTTTTGTAATTTAGACCTCTCAAAAAAAGAATCTCCAAACAGCAAAGCAGCCTCGCCCTCACCTACCAGGCAAACTGCGGGGTCCTGAGCCTGCAATTCATCTCACGTGAGCAAATGGGGCTGTGTGCCCCTGCAAAGCTCTGAGTGTCAACTAAGGAATTAATCACTCCTAAAACTCTGTCCAGAGCCAGGTCTGGGGAAGCAGCACCAGACACCTATGCTCAGTTCTGTCATCTCAAGCAACTGCTCCAGGGAGCTCATGCAGTGAAGTCATTGGGAAAGCAGGTTAATTTACAGCAGAAGGAGATGTGGGGCATTGGGCTGTGGAAAGCCACTTCTGCTACCTCTTTCACTGGTGAAAATTTAAATAACTCCCACAGAGAAATCTGAGATTCACACTGAGCAAATGTTAGTAGACTCTGCTTCTCCTTTGTTGTCAGTTTTTTCCCCTTTAATTGCCTCATCTGTTTGGAGAGAATACATACCCACAAATGGATTTTTAAAATGTTTCCTTTGCCACCTATAAAGCTGTTTCAGCTTCTGTCCCTTACCCGTATGAGATCACTTCCCACCTCTGTGCAGGATGAGGTAGCCTGGTTTAGAGGTCTCAATACAGATCATAGAAACTAGAAGGTCATGGCTTCACTTGGTGACCTTCAGTGAGTAAAAATGGGATGGGGTTCTAGTATCCCATGCAGAAAAGTGGAACGAAAACACTGAAAAAACAAAAGGTGAAGGAAATGTGGAGGAATCAATCAGTATATGGCTCTGAAAATTTAAAATGTTACAATGCAGAAATACCAAATTGTTTATGTATATGTAGGTATCATGTAGGTATCATCATAATTCTTTGTAGAAAAACAAAACTCTGCTATAGGAGTTTGCTTGCTACCACAGACACCTCCCCTGTTTACTAAAAATACAGGTTGCTGAACAAGTTTGATGTGGATTTTGAAATGCAAGTTGCACTTCTGTTCTGTTGGAGAGCTTTGTTTCTTTTCATTATCTATTATTAAAGTTTACCACAGATCTGTATGTAAAAGCAATTAAAACCACAAGTACTGTAAATTTCCAAACACAAAGCAACACCAGCCAATGTTTTTATCTGCTTCATTTTTGCTTCGATTCACATGTTGCAAATATAACGTGTAGGAATCCTACTGGCATCTTCACAGCACTGACTGTCTAGGAAGATGCTTAAAGCCCTTTTTATCTCAGCTTTGTTTTTAAAAGCCAGTGAAGACATTAGATTATATACCTCTCAGTTCACTATCACACTGGCTGTACAACCAAGCCTTCTGGAGACACGACAACTCTCAGAATGTGTGTGTGGGACCTGCACCCTTAGTCCCCATATTATGCTCCCCTACAATGGTGCTGGGACTTTTCATACTCTCATGCAACTTGACAGTTTGTCGTCCTTTAAGACCCAAGATAATAAATGAAACAACAAAAAAAACCTTGACAGAAGTTTGGTGGTTGGTGTGTTGAGACCACCCACCGGCGTGCTGGCCAGTGCTGCCTTGGTTGCTTCCCTGCATTCTCCTGTGTCTGTGCATCCATCTGTTTCCTATCTCCTGAAATAGTGAGATCTCATCAGGGACTATCTTTGTTTTCTGACTGTTCAGCACCTACTGAAAGGGGTTCTCATCTGTCCCTGGAGACCCAAGGAACTACGCTGATTCAATACTGATGACAGCATCTGAAGTGAAAGGAGTCTTCATGTGGTGAAGACCTCTGCCTGAGCAGCTCTGAGCTCCAGCCCCTGGGGCAGAAGTGCACAGTTGATATGATGCTGCAACAACTCATCCTGTCACACTGGAGCTCAGTAATTCATGTTGGTGGCCAAACTGCATGCTCTGGTGTGAGGCAGCAAATCCACAGCAGGGATGAAAGCAGAACCCAGAGCAGCCAAACCCCCTGCTTTGTTCCTCAACGAGCAGAAACACAATTCTTCCTCCACAAGACTCCTTCCACACAATACCAAAGCTTTGGGCTCTGTTTTACAGAGGCAAATAGTAACACAGGAAAACTCTTCCCCACCCAACTTGCTCAGCTAAGAACATACTGCCCAATCCAGCAGCCTTAAGGAAAGCAGCATGATTAATGGAAATGTGACTTGCTTACTTGTGAGCCCTCTCTCTACTCTCCCACCCACACACATACATGAACTTCTACAGCTTTGGCTACTGAAGATGTTAACCAGAGAACTTGTGCTGGGTTATAAACTACGGTAGGAACCCTCAGGCAACAGGGTCTTTGCATTAGCAACCACTCTGTATTGAACAGTCCTATTGATACTCATCAATCATTTACTTGAAAAGAAGAAAATATATTAAAAAGGACTGCAGGGGATTTATCTTCCCACACTGATAAATTGTTAAAAATTAATGAAGTAGAGAAACTCTGAAAGCAGTGTAAAGCAAACAAAAATAAATAAAATAAAATAAAAATTAAAAACAACCAAAAACACCCACCACCAAATCCCCACAGGCCCTCACAAAGCTCTTTAAGAGTGTTTCTATGTTAAACAGACTTTGTCCTCTCTGGCCTGCTGGACTTTTTGTTTTAGTGTGTGTCTACTAGTGTAGATGATATTCTTCATCCACTGGTCTCTTCCTGGCAGTTCACATCCCAGACACCAAATTACTTTTGAGTTTGTTCCTGGAGGAAGGGAATAAAGATGCCACAGTTTGAAATCCCCATTCACCAAGCAGTTTTGACCTGCATATGGGTACTATTCTTAATTTGACAGGAAGCTATTTCAGGAACTTCCCACCCTTTTCTGTCCTTTAAACTGTCAAATCCTGCCATACAGCTACAGCCATGAAATTCAGTAAGTAAGGTGCCCAAACTTTGTGCAATGCAAAGCCCCCTGGCAGCTTACAAATAGCCCGAGGGCTGTTCTTAGCTCACATTAAATGGAACAGATTGCAGCTGCCTTTTCTATCACAGAAAGTTGTGGGCACAGAGATCAGAGGTCGCATCCTAAAGCCCCTGTCATTCTGTTCGCTGCATCTTTGCCTGTGTCATTCCTCATCATCCAAAATATGTTCATTTTACTCAGCCTTTCATCTGACTTGAGTGTTTTGGTATCCAGTAACAACAAAGCAAAGATTATGGAAGTTTTCCATTGTTGGTGCACATGGAGATTACAGCAATTTTATTTCCTTGTCTCTAATGTTCAACAAAGGACTGATGTTATGGTTTTTCAAACTCAAGTACAAGCTCTGTTTTGTAAACACTGTAAGAAATTGTGTTCCTTTGCACCCATTGATAGAAATGCATAATGGATCCATGGAAAGCAGGTCAGATTTGAACACTGCAGGCTGCTGACTCCCCATGGCAAGTGGGATGGCTACTGGGAATATCTGTGTATGTGTTGTGGATAAACTGGTGAAAATGTTTACATGCTGGAAGTGCAAACTCATGTTGACAAAGCAGAAACTTGTGTTCCTACCTTTCATGCCTTTCATGAGTAATAGAAACTAGAAGAAAACCAAAGGAAAACTAAATCAACAAACAACAATCCCAAGAGATTTTTTTGTATGTATCAAACCAAAATATTCAGCTGTGAATATGATTATGAAAATAAAGAGTTTTTGCAGATTGAAGAACAGTTATTTGTAGTCACTCATGCTGGGTATTTTTGGCGAAAACCTCCATAAGCAATTCCTGTTTCATGTGCATGACAGAATTCCAAACACTGTGATTTGTATACTAGGTAATAGACTTTCATTTTCATCGGAAAAGAACTGATGAAGTTTTGTCCCAAATGAAATTAATCCAAATAGGGAGACATCTACTTACAATCAAATCATGGTTTTCGCAGTCAACTTTGAACTACAGTATATTCCAACACAATTTTGCCTTCCTCTTCCCTTGAATGGAGTTTTTTCCTCTAAACATTCTCTGCAGAAATAACCCCTTAACACACAAGATCAGAAATGTCCAGATTACAAAATGAAATTAAAAGACCCCACACATTTGCACATCCATACGTCCCTGTACATACCAGATCATGTGTGTTAAAGGACACAAAGCCTGATTTAATTTTCAGATGGTAACTTCCCACCCTTGCTCCCACAAATCATTTAGGCCTCACTCTGAAGCCCCCCAAATAAGACTTAAGCAATGCAAGGGGTCTCAAGCAACCCCTTTGCACACAGGTAAAATCCACCTAAATTCCTCATTATGTAGGGAAAAAAATGAAGCCTATCTAATGAAATTAATAGCAATAATAATACTTTGTGTTTCTAAAATGCCTTCCAGCTCAGCAACTCAAGGTTTGATAATTAATGTCTCTTTAATTTTGTTTCTATTGATTAAAGATCCAGCGGAACAAAAAAAAGAGTCTATTAACAAAGGCTAATGTGATTTTCAATACGAGTTTGTTACAGTGAGGAGCAGTAATCCTGCCATTTCATCTGCACCAGACAGACACCTCGACAGTACATATGTCCATACATTCCCTAAATTAGCACCCCCTCCACTCAGCAGTTGTTCTGGGAAATTAGGCAGTTGTGTATAACTGTAATGAGGTCATACAGGGTCTGATCTCCACTGGGATTTAATTAACTCTGAATCTTATAAATATTGTGCTGAATTACAGTTAAATTTGCATAAAGGTTAGAATCAAGCTGGACCAGCCCCATTTACCAGAACAGGCTAAAATCAAAACCCTGGAGTAAAAACCTTTTAAACAATGTTTTTGTATTGCGGTGCAGTCTTGTTTTGATCTGGGCTTGAAAATATATTTAAGGGGAAGGAAGGTTAAGAGGGAGGGGGAGAAGGAGGCTATATTTCAAACAGACTTTCTAGATAACTTCAAACAGACTAATAGAATGGTGGTTTGCAGCCCTGAGATAACCCGTTCCTCCAATGGCCTTATACTCAGTTGAAGGAGATTGCATCAAATAAATACACAGCTATCAAGAAATCTTTTCCCCTTTTTTATTTTCATTATTAAAGTAATGCTAGACATAAAATATCATCGCTGGGCAGACCAGAATGACAAAAACAGTAAAGGAGGAGGCAGAAATAATATCTGTGGGAGGTTCTGTGCCAGAGCAAAGCAGCTCTGTGGCCTCCTTTCCTAAAATTCTTGCTCAGACTTTACCCAAGCACAAGTCCCACTGTTTCTGAGGAAAGCAAAGTGAAGATGACACAGGGACTGAAATGAGATTTCTTAAATGCGTTCATAACCTTCAATTAATTTAGAACTACTGTCATCCTAACCAAGGCATTTTCACCATAGGTGCCCCTTGGAATGATGCAGAGCCAACATAGCCAACCCTAGGTGTTGCTGGACCACTGAGGTGACAAGAGGGATAGAGCTGGGAAAGGAGACAACCAGCATGGTGCAGCTGCCTTGGTTTGCTGCCTCTGGGCTGCAAAGGCAATTGATGCCAAACCTTTCCCATTCCCCCATCTCCTGAGCTGTCACGCTGTGGCTGATGTGTTGTTGGCTTCTTGTGGGCAGAAATAGCCAGCACCCTGTCTCATGGCTGCACACCACCACTGAACTTTCACCTGAGAACCATCTAATTCATTGGCAATATCCCTGTTTGCCAAGGTTCACCCAGCAGCACCTTGCCAGCCAAGCCAGACTGCTGAGCTTCTGTCAGCAGGACCCTGCTGGCACGTCCTTCTGTCCTTCCCTGCAGCAGTCCCACAGATGTGAGCCAACTTCCATTTCCTGGCCAGCCTGTCAGACAGCAAGGAGCTAGATGAGCTCTGATGCCCCTGCCAATACACTCCATCAGCTCCAAGTGAGTTTTTCTCTCTGCCAGGTTGTACAGTGCTGTTCAAGACCAGCTCTATATGCTGGTCACACGCTCTTGGATCTGCTGAAGGATTGTCCCTGAAAACCATCTGGCACAAGTGTCAGCCAAGACACGCCACAAACTGCAAAGCAGAACTTGCATCACAGTGATTTATCCCAGTGCATGAGCTGATATGGGCACAGGAACAGAGGAGGAAGGGAAAACCTGTAGAAATCACTGGATGGATGAGGCCATCAGGAGGTGTTATAGTACCTGGAGCAACCTTGCTAAGTGAGGTGAAACACAATAAAGCTCTCTGTTGCCAAACCTACACTGAAAGGTTGAGGCAGATTCACCCTGGCAGGCTGGATCACAGCCCTTTATGTTTCACTTTCTCTGGCTCTGCACCCTGATGGACCTGCTGGAGCAATTGCCTCTTTTATCCCTTGCCTTGTGACACCACTGGGTAGGCAATGCTTTCCAAATGATTTTAGGTAACCAGACTAAGCAATGCAATCTATAATGCAGTTGAGAAGTATAATTTGCATCAAAATATGAACAACAAATAATTTTTTTAAATTGGGCTCTTTAGTGAAGATGCCTTATTCTCTGTGCCAGCTGCATGGCAAAAAACCTTCAGCAAGGGTGCAGCCAGAGTGGGTTAAGGTTACCAAAGAAGACAAGCCCACCCTGGAAGCACAATTCACACAGGAGGAGGATATGAGTGGAATGTATTGGAATGACATGTGGAGACCTCCTCTGAATGTCAGAATGTCTTTATGTGACTCTGCTCACAATGCAATTCTCTTCATAAAGCAGCACAAGACAGAAAACCACAAGGAAAAATAATCTGTAACAATTATTCTAGGAACTGTCTATGTGTCAGCTGCAGCTTCACTATCCTCTATTTCCTTCCCTATGAGCATGTCAAATACTTATAAAAAATTAAGGAATGGGAAACATAACAGTTCTCTGAATTATGCTGCACATTCAGAGTCATGTGTGAAGTGCAGCATCAATAGCTACACCTAAATATTTACCTGAAAGCAGTTATATCTCCCCAACTCAATGGTTTGTCAATATGTCTCACTGCCAGCAAATCAGTAAAGCCATGGACCAAAGGAAACTCTTGTGAGCTTCAAAGAATCCTACACCACTTTTTACTCCCTGCATGTATTATTGTTATCATTATCACAAAGCATATCCATAAT
>JAAWXA010000046.1:3071884-3161884 GCA_038090715.1 Florisuga fusca | reverse complement strand
GACACAGCTGTAAGGAAAAACAGCATAAAACCAGGAAAAACACAGAGGTGGGGGAGAAGAGAGAGAGAAGGGAATGGGAATACAGGAAGGGCCAAGCCTCACCTGAAACTTCCCTCCTCGCTTTAAAAAGTTAAATGCTGTCTGAGATGTATTGCTGTGAAATGGAAAGTTAACCACATAATCAATGAAAAAAAATAATAATCCAGTTACAGTCTGTGGTGGAGCAACATTGCATATAATAAAAGTCTCACTTCCAAGGATCTTAACCTACTTGGGAGTTCAGCTCTGCAGTGGACAGCAGCCCACAGGGCCATGGAAGCAGTGGGGCCAGACTGGGCTCATCTTCACAGCAAAGTAACTGATGTTTTCCTACCACTAGGAAAGGAAAAGGCACAGACACTGCAATAAAGTCTTCCTCAAACCTACTAAATCAGCTCAAAACAAGCATCCCTGAGTGTTGAGCAGCCTCCCCAGCAAGACAGGTCGTTACAGTCCTACCACCCTCCCTGGAAAGGCATTTCCCTTAGTTTAGGTGATTCTTTTCAAGGCACGTAGTGCTATTTCTTCCTTTCTTTCCATTAGTCACCATTGATCCAGGTGGAAACTTTTGCTGCCTGTAAGAAGTATTCCCAGAAAACCCATCAACTTTGTTTCAGATGTGCCATATTGCAACAGGAAGTCTGAGATACGGCAGGTTCAGGAGGAAAAGTGTGCAGCTCCAAACTGGAGGAGAAAGCACTACTACCTCACTGGCAGAGCACAGAATGGCTTTGTAGATTTTAAAGCTGACTTTGCCTGTTTATCACAGGACACCTGGGAAGTTGTAGCATATCTCAGTTCCTCTACTTGTAACAGAAAGATGAGAGTATCAGCATACTTTAGTGAAATAATTTCATTTATCTATGAAAAAAAATGCACTTTGATATCATGCCACGGGGAATGCTTTTAGATGCTAGAAGTTATCAGGTCACAGGATTATATTCACAACTGTAGGATGACCACCCTGCCAAAACAAACTGGCAAGAAATACTTATGTTTCTGCCTTGGCTGTCAGGGAAAAGATGTTGCTAAGTCCACAGCAAAATCAGGACCCAGCATTCAGAACATAGTTATTCCTTTTAAATTTTACACTACATTTGAGTGAGTGGGATTTCTAGTACATTAGAACTCCATGACATATGACCATGGATTTTTTTAAAAAATCCCAAATTAAGTGCCTAAACCAATATTTACCATCTGTGGAACCACTGTCTGAATTCTTCTTGACATGCAGGAAGAGCATCAATGCTGGAACACAGAGTCACAGAAAGTGAGGGGTTGGAAGAGACCCCAAAAGATCATCGAGTCCAAACCCCTGCCAGGGCAGGGTCAGCTACAGCAGGACACACAGGAACACATCCAGGTGGGTTTGGAATGTCTCCAGAGAAGAAGACTCCACAACCTCCCTGGGCAGCCTGGGCCAGGGCTCTGTCACCCACACAATGAAAATGTTTTTCTTTACATTTATGTGGAACCTCCTATGCTCCAGCTTGTACCCATTGCCCTCTTGTCCCATCACTGGACATCACAGAGAAGAGCCTGGCTTTGTCCTCCTGGCACTCACCCTTTACAGATTTATAAAGATTAATGAGCTCACCCCTCATTCTCCTCCTTCTCCAAGCTGAAGAGCCCCAGCTCCCTCAGCCTTTCCTCATAAGGGAGATTTCCCCCTCCCTTCATTTTCCACTCCCTTGAACAACCTACAACTGACATAACCTTGTGTTTTGGTGATACAATATGGATGCTGAATTTGTGACTTTTCCCAGGAAGTCACTGGAGAGAGAAGTTTGTTCACACCATATGATGATACAAGAAAAAAAATGTGGCACATGAAAGAGAAAACTCCTAAAACATGGAGAGCAGAGATGTGAGGAAGGAACATGACCCCTCACAGTGCAGTTTTAGCATCACAAGGCAACACTGAGCATGTTAGAGTAGACAACAATGAGTTTTAAATTGGGTAACACCTGAAATTAAATGGGTCTGCTTAGAGCTACACATTATCAACCAAGGGGCAGGTTCCTCGCTGTTGAAGAGGCCAGAAGTATTACTTCTGCTCAGCAGAACAAGGTCAAGACAGCAGAGCTACAGCACTCTCCAAGAGAAAGGCTAAAGACTGGAGGGGTACATCAGCACCCTGCCATGTCCTGATGTTCAGAGACATGAGACATGCATGCTGAGCAGCATGGCACCCTTGTTACACCCTGCTGCTCAGCAGGACACCAGGTGTCACACAGGCACACCCTCCGAGTTTAAAAGGCCAAGAGAAAAGAAAGAAAGAAGCAGCCTTGTTTCAGAAACAGTAAAAGGAGAGCCTCATCCTTGTGGGAGTTTTGCCTTTTAACTTCTCTTAATTTCTGTGGGAGTTGACACCTAAATACCTCTGAGAGTCTGGCCTTGATTTATACAGAGGTGCTGGGGCTGGGCTGGGAGTCCAGCCAGGCTATGAATCTCAGTCCTGTTCTTCCCATTCCATGGTCCATTTTCCTCAAGGGTCTTTAAAGATGCGAGACACTTCTGCAGAATGTCACTTGTGAAGCTAAACCTTGAAAAGGTTTTGAAACTTCAGACTAGTGGAGTCACCTAATGGTGATCTCTGCCAGAAACTGACTCTTAGTCTCTTCACTGATCATCAATGTGGTTGGGTCTTGTTCTTAAAGATTTGCCTGGACCTGCTGTAACAAGGAAAAGTGTTGTGGACATGAGGAAAAGACAAATCCTTTTCTGGATTTTAGCCTAATCTTCCCTAGTCTGGTTTAAGTCCTAAAGAGAAGGTAAATGCCAAGCACAAAGCAACCTGTCTTTTCTTTTCATGTGTGTTGTATCCCCCAGTATCCCTGTTACAAATGGCTCATGGCTAATTGAGTAGCAAGAGAGGTGTCTTTCTTAAACCACATAAATCAGCCACTGGTGTAACTGGCTGCTGCTGGACTTTCTTGTATGAGATACAAGAAAAAATGTGGCACATGGAAAACTCCTCCTAAAACATGCAGAGCAGAGATGTGAGGAACCAACGTGAGCTGCAGTTTTAGCATCACAAGGCAACACTGATTAGATGTAGAGTAGATTAGACTATTCCATGATTTTACAAAATGTGGTGGATTCTTCATGAGAAACAACTAATTTTTTATAATGAGCCACTGCACTTTGAAATTACACAGAAGAGACCAAAAAACCCCAAACCCACTCCACAGATGATCTATCTTACCTTTGAAATTCATTCCTGTTTTTACTGCTGCTTCTGTACTGCTAAGGTCCCAAGAGACCCAGTTTCAGCCTGCTGCTGACCACACTGCCTGCATGGAGGCCACAGGTAGAAGAGCAGCTCTCCTGCTCTGCAGACATTTCCAATGGAAATACCTGAAATGTAATGGCTTCTCAGGACTGGAATACTGAGGTTACCAACTAACATCTCCTGGGAGTGAGGAGAAGACAGGAAGGAAGTGACAGTCTCAAGGCATAATCCAGCCATCAGGCAGAAGCAGCATTACAGCAGGATGAGGGGGTTACATGCTAGACTTCCACAAAACCTCTGGTCATACCTTCTGCCTCTCTCCTGGGCAGCTCTCCAGAAAGCTGCAGCAGCACCTTGGCAGCTACTGACAGGCAGCCCAGCTTTCCTCTCTCCTGATGCAGCTGCAGGCTGGGTCTCTTACCTAGATACCATTTTCTGAGAGGAAAATGGCCATGGGTTAGGTGGGCAGCACTGCCTCTCACTAGACAATCTCAGTAGCACTGTGAAGACTGGATACAGCCCACAGACCTCCATCCTGAAATGCCTGATGTTACACGATGAGCAGGGATCAGTGAGGAAAGATTAAAGCACAGAGCCCTTGCATATGTCTGACAAAATCCACAAACCAGACAAAAAGGACCCCAGCCCCTGTGCTAGGACCCATGCAAGCAAAGCCAGGGGGCTAGTCAGTGTTAGAAGAAGAGGAGAAGACCTGGATAACTTTGGTGGATACAACAGCTGGTCCAGGAAAGGGAGATGCAGGCTGGAGACACAAGGCACTTCCATCCATGCTCTGGTTGAGCTGAACCCATTCCCTGTTCCTGTCACCCTGTCAATCAAAGCAGCCTTGGGTTTAACAGCTGCCAAAAGCACTGAATCTGTGTCTTCTCTGCACTCGACAGCACCATTCTTGGATGCAAACATTAGCACTTTACCCTAACCCAATTAATACCTAGTGTTCAGTCACAGCACTGATTAACATGTTGTTCACAGTGATTAAAACATTTCTTTTCCATTACCATACAGTTAAATTCTTGGAAGAGAGCTACAGTTAATGGGATACAGGCAAGGTTGCAAATCGTGGCTGTCACACTTGGGGAGGGGAAGGAAAAAACCCAGCCTTTTTTCCTGCTTCTTCCTCTTCTTTTAGAGTCGCTAATTAAGGGCTGACTTTTTGGGCAGAGAAAGAGGGGGGGTGGAGGATGGGGAAAAGGAACTTTAGGTAATTGAAAGAATCCAATTCATGCAAGCGCCTGACTGGTGCTAACCTACATCATTAAAGTTGCCAGCTAACAAACATCAAACACAGGCCAGTATTAATGAAGCAGATGTATTAATTTCCGATTTCTGAGAAAGCTAAGCAACTGGCTGGCTTGCTGGCTTCCTCTCTCTCTCCCTCCCTCTCTCTCTCCCCATCTGACAGCACTATTAATGATCTTTAATGCCCCACAGGCACTAATGGGTCCCGCTGGGAGTCCAGAAATACTGCAATTTGTATTGAGGATTTAGACATTTCCCCCTGCGGAATAGCACAACAGAATAATAAATGACAGCTCTGCGATTAAATCAAGCCTTCTGCTTTAAGTGCCAGAGAGTGTGTGATTGTCACTAACAATCTACTGCTTGTTAACACCGCTGGGGTATAAGCAAACAGCAGTCAACACTTCCCCCCCTTCCAAAAAAAAAATAAAAAAAAGGAGGCGGTCTACCTATTACTTCATTTATATTTCCATCTATCCTGAGGGGAAACAATTCCCTGTAGGTGTGTGGGGGGGTTGTTATTGTTATTGTTGTTGTTTTTAAATAACTTCTGTTATTCATGGATTGAAAACCTGAAGGGAAAAGGGAGGGAGGAAAAAAAAAAAAGCCATCTGCTGCCACGTGCAGGAGACGATTCCTCCCGGCTGCACCCCAGCACAGTTTGTGCCCCGACACCCTCGGCCCCAGCACCACGCTGGGACCAGGCAAGGCTGCACCAAACTGCCCTCTCCATAACCCTGGAAATAAAGGGATGTGTCTTCTACATCTAGTCTGGTAAAAGGAGCCAGAAGCCGCCTCATTTTAGCAGTGGTCACACCAATCCTTTTGTGTTGCTTATTTAAGGACAAACTTGGGGTTTCTGCCTTTCACCCCTCAGCCCATGCCAATCCATGAAGCTTTAGAGTCATTTTACTCAGCAAAGAAAACACAAGAGGCCTTGTAACTAAGGCTCTACATTTGGCCATGGACACTCAAGAGTGGTAACATACAGCCCAAAAAAAGACCTGGATGGTACAATACACCCACAGAGACTGAGGACCTCCTCCCATCCCAGTAAATCCCCAAACTCCCACCGAGTTCAAAGGAAGCAAGAGCGAGCCCCCAGGCTGTTTCTGAATATGCCAATAGCAGGAATTATCTGAGCAGGATAATTATTTTCTTTTAGCCAAGAGGCAAGGTATCTGTCACACTGATACAAACTTTAAATATTACCCTGCTGTTTCATTAAGATGGAGACCAAAGAAAGGCACAGCAGCTTATTATCCTGGACTTTTATGCTCAGATGGAAATATATCAGGGATAAGGTTTTAACTCTGACATTAGCTGTCCAGACATTTTCATAACACCAATAACATTTGGAATTTCATCTATGAAATTACTCTTATCTTAAGCATTTTTAATTTATGGTTTAGACATAAAGGGACTTTTTGAATCCATCCGACAAAAGAAAGCAACAGATGGAGAGGAGGGCTAGGCAATAAAAAAGTCAGGAAGATCAACCTTCCCTGAAACAATTCCTTAAAAACTGGCCTTCATATTTGCCTCCAGATGCTGTTAGCTACAATTCCAGAACAACACCTCCAGAAATGGAGATGATGTTAGACACATCTCAACCGTAAATTACTTTTAGATGATGAATGGAACAAGCAAGAGTTAGGTTTTAACTACAGCTGCTTGAATATTTTTTGACTTCATAAACAGGCTGTTAATTTGACAAAGCAGACTGGTATGCTCCAACTTTCTGTCTGCTAATACACACACACAGAGCCATTTATTATGTTTCTTCCCTGCTCTCAGAGTTGGGCAAAATACCCTGAAGGCCTATAATAAACTCACCATTTCTTGGAGGAACAATTTAGGTTATTTTTAAATGTAGATCTTAAAAGTTGCAGGATTACTGGATGGGAAGATATCAATCAAGCGATTCAGAATGTCCATTCCCCTTAAGTGAGTGATGGATCTTCTTTCTTCTTGCCTGTCTTCTTCTCTTTTCTGTGTCAGTCATACATCCAGGCTGCTATTCACACTTCATTCACAATCCTCTGTACCTATAATCTCTGTTATTTTGCTGTCGACTCCTCATGCCTCATTAGGCATGTTTGACACCTGCACCTAATACCTTTTCACTAGCAATGCAGGACAGCTTTTGACAAGAACAGATATTTTTCCACAATAGCTTTAAAGAAGGTCTTCCAAGTGTGTACCTTGTGTATTTTATGGGGTTAATGTGATTTTCTCCCTTATTCAATAAACTTACATCTTATTCCACTCTCCTTGTTAGACACGACTGCATTTTCTTTGTCTTGGTTAACAGCATGTGTGCAAACATCAGTGAGAAGGTAAAACAGCAAGAGCAAAGCAGTGATTGAGGCCAATGGGGCCTGCATTAGGTACAGAAATCAACAGAGATGTGTGCATAGCCAGGTGTCTATTTTAAAATAATACAAACCTAATTAACATGATAGCTTTTCTATATATAGGTACAGATGACATTACTCCTACAAAAACCCTATTCTATTAATTAGGTTTGAACTACTTAAAATAGAGTACTAAATTACTAGGAGTCTTGGACTAATAAATTACCATACCACTCAAGAGCATGAAACTAAGTCTTCTGGGACTCTAACTTCATTTGTGAAAGTGCAATGGATAGTTGCTCAGTGTCATAAATGAGTTAAAATCAGCCTAAAAGCTACAGGGTCACAAGAAGTCAAAGCTGATCCTCCAAGCCACTCTTTTAGGGAGGTTAAAGCTAATTGTAGAATACCCCACTGGGAAGAACAACCTGAAATAAAATGGATACACAAGTTGGGTTAGGCTGTTCTGTGCTATGGCTAGGGGGAGATGGGGGTCTGGCACTCCTAAATCAGCCTCACCAGAGAAATTCCTGCAGGTAATAATAACTACAAAATAAGTTTGGAGGCCTCAGCATGATGCTGTTGATTATGACAACAACAATGATGACTAAAACACAAGGATAAATGCTCTCTCAAGCCAATTTTTTTCATTGCTTTTCAGGATAAAAATTGTGAAGGGTAGCTTGGTTTTGGCCTGGCTCTTTTCACTTGCAATTGATCAAAACTGGAACTGATTCTCCAACAATACTCAGCATATCTGTCAAAATACAGCTCTTTGCTGGAAAGTAAAATAAGCAAACCCAACCCAGTGCCACAGGGAAATGTACTCTATCCTTCTGTATCCCCAGTGTACAGAGATTTCCTCGTACCTTCCCTACGTGAGGTTGGGGTGCTCCACCTGAGGAAATGAGGTCACATTTTTCAGAAATAGTAATTTCAGTAGATGCCAAACAAGATTTTCCTGCAGCTGTTTTGCAGTTCTCTTGGCTAGATTAGAATAGCTGAAAGGAGTCAACAGAAAAGCAGCCTGAGCACCTGCCAGCACACTGTGAACCTGAACCAAAGGATGCACATTTCCTTTTTTATTTTAAATTATAGCTCTTTTTTTTGTTGTTTAATTTCTCTTTCCAGTTCTGTGCCAAGACAAATGTGAGGAAAGGTTGAAATGGCAACTTTAGAAAAATAATAATAATAATATATAGAAAAAAATATAACACTTCACAGGAATCAAACATAATGATTGCAGCACTGTCCCTCCACACTCTGTGTGGCTGGTCCTTCAGAAGACCTCCCCTGCTATGTTCTTATACAAAGGAAACTATCTGCTTCCCACATCTGGCATTATATTTGACTGTCCTCACATTAAAATTAAATTCTGATAAAAATGGGCATAAAGGCAAAGGGTTAGTAGGAAACAGTTCTCAGCAGTATTGATGAGAACAGCTTGCAGCTGGAAGCCTGAGATAACACAGTTTGTCAGAACGCTGTCACACAGCTGCCTGCATAATGAGGGAAGGAAAAAAAAACCCTGCTCTTTCATTTGTTATCAGTAGAAATCTCTAAAAGAGATGCATCATTTAGGAGTAGCCTGACTAATGGTCAAGTTCTACAGGGATGCAGATGGGATGTGGAAAATATTCCCCACCAGCAAAGCCCTGGGTTTTATCATCCTTAGCAACTTGCCCACTGCTGCCACTGAGAGGGGAGAGGCCAGAGAGTACCTGGGTCTGTGTGAAACTGGATTTCTGGTCCTGCACTGGGGTTTCAAAATGGAGCAATGGTAAAATCCAGTTGTTAAAAATCATTTTGTTAGAACTGTCACCCTCATGCCTCTCTTTAAAAGTGTTGCACACTTAGGGTACAGAGTCTTTCTTCACTTAGGATTAACTCACACCAGCAGAACAGCAGTAAAATCACTAATTTATCCTGCTGGCAGGAAAGATTCATACTCATAAATCTTCTGAAACACGTAAGGCCCATTCTTGCAATAAAAAAATGCAATAAAAAAAATTTAAAATGTAAACCACCAGTCTGCAGTTCTTTTCCAAGCAACAGCAGTGCTCCAGAGTTTCCAGCCACCCTTTCAGGTGGATCTGTTTGGAAGACAAGGAAGATGCTCCAGAGGAGGTGATGGAGATGGGCCTAAGGATCCAGTATCCCAGTATTCTGAGAAATGCTAGAAGAAGGCGCCCACCCACCCAACCTGTTCATGGGGAGAGTTTCTTCTTATCCTCACTACTCTGATAACACTCAATCTGTTAAGAGTCACAAAGGTAAAAAACATCTCTTTAAACAGACTTCTACCAAGAATCGTTTCTTATGATCGACAGCATCGAGGCAGACAGTCAAACAGCAAAACCTCTCACCAGTTTATTGCCATTGGAAATCACCTGTCTGGATACAATGTTTGAACTGATTCAAGCATTTCTGTGTGCTAGTTCAAGCTACTTATGCACTGTCCCAAAAAGAAAAAAACCCACGGTCAGAGCAGGGGTGGGAGGAGAGGAATGGCAAAGGAGAGCAAAGACTCTCTTGACTTCCAACAGCAAGACAAACTGCAATTTGTTAAACTGGTTTTGACAGGTAAGACTGGGTATGTAGGACACAAAGCAGAGAGAAGACATCGCACCAAAGATGCCAAATATTGATTGTGACCTTTTCCAGAGGAAGACTTCCACTGTGTGAACAAGTTGTCTATGTAGTTAAAAGGCCAAGCAATGCTGAAGGTCTTTTTTTCTTCCCCTTACCAAATGTTAATTTGCACCGAGCGATTCACAGGGACTTTACAAGGATCACAGCCTTCCACAGAAATCTCCTTCATACCTCCACTGAATTGTGAAAAACAGTTTTTATGATTTAAAGGGAGTCATATGTATTATTTCTTCTGTCTCTCCATTTCTAAAGACATCAGAGATGGTTAGGTGATTTTGATGTGTCTCTCCCCTCTCTTTACATTCCTCATGTGTTGCTCATTTTCTCCATTCCATTTGGGTTACAAGCCATCCTCTGTCATGTCCTGTTCCATGATCCTTTACCCTTGTACTCTGTATTGCTGCTTTGCTTCAAAGAGGGTTTTTCTGTCTCACTGAGGAGAGAAAGAAGGGCATCTCCAGACAACACTGCACTGATCTGTTACTACCACAGAAGAAATCTTGCTCTACTCATCCGTGCTGCATGAGCCTCTGCAAACACCAGCACAACAACTATTTCTGATTTTAAAAGGGCTTTCTTCCTTGCTACCATCCTAGGCTTTTTGTAACATGGATATAGATTTTAATTCCCTTTATTTGTTTAAACTGGGGGGGGGTGTTGAAGCAATCCATTTATTAAAAAAGGGAAATTAAAAGGAAAAATAGGAAAATGGCATACTAAAATAAGAAAATGGCATGACAAAAACTGGCTGTGGTTAGAGAATGACAATTTAAAAGCACAAGAAACAAAGGCTTCCTATTAGAAGGAGACAGAATCAATAGAAATTATAAATCACTGAAATAGCAACATGAAGTTTCCCTCCTTTAATCAAATATTGGAAACACTTCCATGTAAGTCCCTAATTCATGCTGTTCACTGGATTTTTACACTTTCCTTTACCATGAATGATGCCCTGACTCTACAGTACCTTCTACTATGACACTTCTGGATAGAGCTATGCTGGCTGCAAGAACAGTTTTAGAGTTTTAGAGCATTTTTTGGACAAGAAGAAAGTACCAAGTGAATCCATGCTGAGTTTGTTCCTCCAAAAATCTCTTCCACCATCTATTCCACCCCCTGCAGCCTGGACCCAAGACATCCAGCGTGGGCTTTGCAGTTTTAGAAAAAAACTCAATACACCTGTGCCTGGGTTTGCCTTTACAGAGCTGGTGGAGGAAGTGGGGTGGAGACATCAGGAACTGGGAAATGTGACTTCACTTCTGCTGCTGTTGAGCTTCAAGGTACTTTAAGCTCAAGGTACTTTTAAGCTTAACTTTTTGAGCTTAAAGGAAAAGTAAGAAAGGAGATCCAGGAGGTGTGTGCAGACAGGCATATTTTGGCTCTGGTGGCTTGGTGAAGGGCAGGTACAGCCCTTCCAGCACAGACATGCCCCACACCATCTCCCAAACCAGAAAAATCTAAGGGCAACCTGACAGCTGGAGCTCCTCAAGATTGTATGAGCTACTGTCCTGGGCCTGCTTCATTCCCAGTGAATTTCTATCTGATAAATGTTGAGGTGTGCATTCTCTCCTTGGCAAGCATTGCACTTGTTAAGACCACAGAGCCAATCTGAACTGCAGGTAGGTGTGATTTAATGCTCCAGTGAGCTCTAGCACTCACTCAACCCCTTATTTGAGAACAGAGACCCCCATTTTCTCCTTCTAACACTGACACAGCACTGCCTTTGGGACTCAATGTGTGGAAATGGCATCATGTGAAAGGCAAGGCACAATTACAAACAAGTTATATATATATTTTTAAATAGTATTCCTGGGAATTTAATCATCTTTCTGCAACAATATCATCTGCCTGTAAAATGCCTGCTCAGCATTGCAATCTGGTGGCCACCCACCACTCCAGGCAGCCCTTGGGTGAACACAGGGCAGTGGAGAGGAAGGACTACAATGGGACAGCTGCCCTTTGGCTGTCTGCAGGAGTGATGCAGAACATCAGGAAGATGTTGCTCTTTGCTGCAACTCCCTGAGTATTATAGATTAGGAAAATGGATGCCATATAAACCCTAAACCACTTTTTTTTTTTTTTAATCAGGTCGTTGTACCTGCTACTTGAATTTGTCAAAAGTCTGGTCCAAGGAATGCAAAGATTTCTCAAATGCTGGTGAATCTACAAGATTCTGAACAGCAGCCTGTCCTCTATTCACCTGATTTTCAGCAGAAAGCATACACACGTTAGTATCTGAACCTTCTTTGCACAACCTGGGTGACACCACACCTTTCAACCTCAGTCCTTCCTGCTTCACAGCAAAACAAATCACCTACTCAAAACGTCCCCACCTACAGGTGGAGGCAGACAAATTCTGTACCACAGCTGGCTCCCCTGGCAGCAGAAACTTAAGACAGCTCTAAGTTATCTTGGCAGCCATGATTTACAGCAGTGTTGCAGTGAATCTAATCAGAAGTGTGAATACTCCCCTCCTATCTGGCACACATCGTTGGCGTTCTAATTATTCACACATTTTGGCAAGCATTATGGTGTTCCCCTACCAAGCTCCTAATCCCTGCAGATCAGTTAAAATAAATGAAAGAGAGAATCAAAAGGCACTTAAAAATTCAACGGTTCTCTAAATGGGTTTGAACAGGCTCCAGATTATCAGTGGTTGCAGTTGACTAGCACTTAAAATTAGGCCCTCCCTCTCCTACACACCTCACATTTCCTCTTCTCATTTAAAGGAACTGTCTGCTGTTCAGATCCCTGGATGAACCAAAATGCCTAAATGAGTAAAAAAGGAAAACAGATGAACATCACCTGCATTCATCATATATGGGAAAACTTGCAGGTTTGTAATCTGTGTTTGAAGCTATTAACTACAATGAGAAGAGCTCACAAGGTGGAACACTGTTACAGAACATACTAATTCAGGATCATGTAGTAACAACCCAAGATATCCATTTGTTATTTCTGTGTGGGAGAAATACCCTAATGCTAGGGAGTGAGTTGCTGTCTTCCAAAACAAATGTAACATTGAGACCTATCCCATTTGCAGCCAATAAAAATGTATAATCCTTCTCTTAGTGCATTCCTGCTCTAGACTGCATATGAAGTATCTGCAGCAAACACTTCCTACCTGTGTTACCCTTTTAGTCAGTCTCTATGCAGACGTTTTGCTAGCTCTCTCCAAAAGTCACTTCAACACTGGCACAAGTCTCCTCCAGGCCAGGCTCTCCCCAGCACACCCCTGGGAAGGCACACTGCAGCTCCAGCTCACCCAGCAGCCACTTCTGTCCAGCCTCCAGCACCAGTGCTGCCCCTTGGCCTCACCTCGCAGCCTCTTGCTCCTTCCTGCATCCCATTTTCTGCTCCAGATGCTTTCTCTGACCCAGTAAGCAGAGCTGGGAATAAACTATAACCTCTCCACTTCAGGTAGTTTAGCATCAAGGTCTCAAAGCCAGTTTTCTGCTGGACCCACCGTCACTGGCATGCTCCCACACACAGACACACTCTTGCACTGTTATATTTTTATATTTCACCGACTTATTTTTCAACCAGCTAGTTAAGAAAAAAGACTGCTTTATACTATGCAGTTCTTTTCCTTCTCCCTTACTTGCTCCCAGGTGCCTTGTATAACTGTGATGCTTTGTTACTGCCCCGGCATCAGACCAATAAAAACAGCACCCACACATGTCTACTTATTAAAGACTCCAACCATTTATGTACCTCTAGTTCAGAGGAAACACGGAAGGAGTAAAAACGTTGATGTTTCACACATATGAAATAACACAGGACAGGTCAGTCACTTTCTTAAGTGTCAGTGTGGAAACGGGCCCAGCAGAGCTGAAAGGAAGGAGGAAGATGCTAATAAACACATATATGAACACTAGTAAAAAGGATGTTTTCATGCTTTGGTGTAGTCTACAACAACGAGAGTCTAATTCTTATTTGATGGGAATCAATATGGTATCACTAAGCTCATTAGGATTTTGCAGGTTTACACTGAATGAAGAACTGTGTGGTTCTGTTCTTGGTTTCCATTTGTTAGGGGAGAGAGAGAGATGGAAACAGTTGGTCATGCCATCAACAAGACAGCAGATCCAGTTCACTGGTGGTTGCAAGCCTGTTCTACAGGATAGGGAAGAAGGAAAGCAGAAAAAAATGGAAAGATTAAGTTGAGGAGGGGGGGAAATGTGAGTGAAAGAATGACAGTGTCTGAGGGCTTTTCCCACACACACCATCTCCTCAGAGCTCTTGTAAGACGGCCCTTTTGTCTGGCAGCTTTAGCTGAACACAACCACTCGCTGACAGAAACCTACAAAAATGTTATTGACTTGAATGCTTTGAATCTTTAAAAAACAAATAGTAAAGGCCTTAACATACCCATACGTGCATAAAAGTAATTTGATTATGAGGTTAAATACTGTTGGCTACATCTAACTTTCTATTTTCCGTATACAGATTTCAATCTACTTTAAAATCTAAAATGTTTAAATCTAATCTAAAAGCTTTCCACTTTTAACATTTTTTTAAATATTCATCACATGTTCACTGTGTTAGGCACAGTATATTCTGAGCATTAAAGAAGAGGCTTTAGGCACTGAAGACTTCATAGGTAAGGGCTCCAATAACACAGCTTCTATGAAACCTATACATACTTGCAGACTCTGGCTAATTTTGATGAGAAGAAAAGCCAAGGAGTGAGATGGGGACAATGAGGAAGAAGTGGCAATAGTGATAGGTAAAGCACACAAAGGGAGCAAGTTTCCATTATTGTCACCTAAAGGCTCCATCTTTCTGGTCTTACCCAACATCTCACTGCTCTAAAGCAGGGTAAAGTTGGGAAGTAAGTAATTAATTTTTCTTCATAACCAAGTTACATTCTTTGCATGAGGCCAGCAAAAATCCATGAGGCTGGTGTACATTCCATGTTGTGTGCTCTGGTTAACAAGAAAGCATGTGATGGTGTGTCTGCAGTTCTGGTATGAATTATTGCAGAACAACATTCCTCATTTATGAGCACAGTCAAAACATTAAGGAGATTTAAGTTTTCTTTTTAAGATGCACTCAACTTTAGTAAACCCTTTCATAAACTCTTTCGGGAATGATTTGTTGAGATTGTTAGCAAGAGAACAAAGCTATGTAAAACACATCTGTATTAAGATTGAACCTAAATAGATTTTAAGATAAGATATATTAATGACTCGTATTTATATGCCAGCTCAAAGTGTTTCACAAATATTGATGAATTAAAGCCTCATGATTTTCTTCCAAGCAGGACAATGTTAACATGCCCTACTTACAGATGGAGCTGTAAACTCTGTCAAGAGATATTCAGAGATTAAATTATTTGCTTAGGGTCAGAAAGTCAGGAATAGCACTCTAGAGTCACATGCTGCCACCCGGATCAAAACAGACTCCTCACATTATGAGAGATCAGCCACAAATGCAAACATTCACAAACCCTGACTTTATCCCATGAGATAACCATGGTATTTACAGGCTCAAAGAACAAAAGTTCTGATCTTGTTTTTCCTTATAACAGCCTATTTAGTCTGTAAACAAGAACAACAAAAAAATGAACACAACAAGCAAACAACTAAATAAATAGACACATAAATGTGTCCTGCTGAATGGCAGCTGGCTTTATACATATACTCTGTGCCAGAAACAACAGCATCTTATTATCTGCCCTTCAATATGATAAATAGATGTAAACTGAAAAAGTCTACAGCTCATAATGGATAATGGTTTGTACCTTAAGTGTCTTAAAGCAAGGCAACTTTATGCCATAAATGATTCCTTGTTTAGCAATAACATTACATGTTCTCAGAGAGAAAATGGAAGAGAAGGGTAAGAAAAAAAATAATCTTGTGCTACTTAACTAAAAATGCTAAGTTACTGAAGTGGACTCATTAGATGTGTTGTAAAGTCGAGAGAGTCTGAGGGATTCTGGGATTTCTCTCAGTAACTGACAAACAACAAATAAAATCATGTACCTGGACTTGATGAAGGGTATTTCCACCACGTCTGTGTTTCTTCATTGGATGTTTCTTATCCATCTCGTTTTACATTGCATTTTCTTCGGTTATCTATGCAAGTTGGGTTGTATTTTTAAATGGTGGTGGTGATTTGTGAGGTCTTAACTGGCTGAGAGCCTTCCCTTGGCTAGAAAACGAGTGCCACTCTCACAAAACACTGCCATGCAGAGCTGCTCACACCACTCGCCCCTACTGTATGCCTCAAACAGGCAAAGGCTGTAAAACCAGAGAGAAATGAACTCTAATCATGGCCAAAGGTGCCAAGGAGCCTTAGAAAACTTAATTTAAAACACACTTAAGAGTGCCTGGCGTGAATCCTGGCCCAGTATAAACCAAAAACCACAGGAGGAAACCACACATCTGGGCCACATGCAATCTGAATCTATACACATGTGATGTTCAAGAAAATCTTTAGGATTTAGAGATCCTACATTAAACTTAAGGCAATGCATCCACTATTGTTTGGCAGTAAGGCAACAAGTTGAGCCCCAAGACCCCTAAAGGTTCTTCCACAGACAAAACCCCATTTTAAGCAGAGACCCAAGGAGATACATTTCCATGATCTCTCCTACAGACTGCAAACCAATGCAACTTAAGACTCCACACACAGTCACAACCCAGAACCAGACTCCATGATGCTGGGAGAAGGATGGACCCAGTGGCCTCCTCTGAGCTGCTAAGGGACGGTTAGACTTGCATCTCTCTGAACTTGGTGTGCTGCCAGGGACACACCGCTGCCCCAGAGGCACCACAGGACTGGCACTGTGCAGCAGCAGCAATCCAACCTCTCTCTCAAAGCACAGCTTCGCGGAAGATCAGCAGCAGAGGAATCCCTTCATCTGGCACTCCAGTGGTATCTAACTGCTCTCTGCCTTAAAACAAATAGGCTTGATCACAAGCCCGGCTGCACTTTTTGATAGAAGCTGCTGTTTTTAAAACATGGCTTGCCTTTAATTCTATGTGGGATTTTCTTCTTTTTTAACTTAGAAAATGCCACGGTGCACTCTCATTTTCGATTTTAATGGCTAAAGATATGCACGCAAAAAGCATCCTAATTACTGCTTTCCTGGCAGAAGCAGCCATTTCCTTGGGTTTTTATTGCCATTAGTTTTCCTCACCGATTTATCCTTAGCTACTCTCTTTGCATCTCCCTCGCCTCCCCTGAGCCCTTTCCTCCTCGCTTCTCAAGACTTGTCAGCACGCCTCCAATCCCCAGGAGAGATTGAAGGCCTTGTAAAACCCACTGCGCAAACAAGCATTCCTGTTCATTTATCACATTTAGCATGCGCACTTCCACACTCATCAAAACCAAGCCTGAGCTCGCTAAGTCATTTCCCTCTCCCAATTACAAATTAGTCCATTAGGCTGTCTGCAGTAGGCCCTCTGTTGCATCTTGGTAATGGCTTCTGAGATTTCCATCATAATCATAATGGCTCCCTGTGCAGCCATGAGGGCAGATGGAGGCCGCTCGTGGGTAATGAGGTATCACACTACCAAAGGGCACAGCTCTGGGCTCATTATTTAGTCTTGGCTGTTTTGTGAAAACAACAACAAAGGTAAAATGCTGAAGGGAACACTTTAGCATATTAAATTAACACTTCTTGAAATTTCTCTCTGTAAACATGCCATATTTTTTCTTTATGAAACATCCCATGTGCCTGAGTGTGCGACGTGAGGGAGGAGGGGAAAAGGGACCACGGAGATGGTGTGTGCTGCCACTTCCTCCCCACAGGCGGACAGCTCCCTGCACACACACACACAGCCTCTGCCCGCACACACAGCTTCTCCCCTCACACACACATCTTTCCCCTCACGCACCCTCTCCCTTCACACACACAGCCTCTCCCCTCATACACACTCTCTCCCCTCACACACAGCCTCTGTCCAAACACACACAGCAGTTGTGTGTTTGGCACACACACACAAAGCACCCACACAGCCTCTGCCTGCACACACAAAGCCTTCACACAGTCTCTCCCCTCACACACATGGCCTCTCCCCTCACACACAGTCTCTCCCCTCACACACACAGTCTTTCCCCTCACACACACACCCTCTCCCTTCACACACACAGCCTCTCCCTTCACACACATGCCTCTCCCCTCACACACACAGCCTCTCCTTGTTGGATGCTGTGGACATGGAGCTGGGGGGATGCGAGGACAGCCCTGAGGACCTCAGGTGGCCGCAGGGCTGACAGAAGCCTTGACGCGCTCAGCACTTTGCTGTGATCGGGCCCGAGGGTGCACATGGGAGCTGCTTAGCACTGACCACTTCAGAGTATTTGAGCTGTCTCTAAAGGTCTCATCTCCAAGGATCTTCCCACAAGGGCGGTGAGCTGGTGGTACTACCTGGCTCCAATTGCCAATTCTGTGGTTCTGTTAAACCGTGACACTTGGCACTGTGGCTGTTCCTTTCACAACAACAGCTGAGGCTGGATAATATCTCACATGGCTAAGGATGTGATAATTCCTAATGAAGATGGCATCCTAAAAAAAACATAGAGAGTGAAGCCCTGTGAGAAAACCCTCAACCTTCACCTCCAGCCCCTGCCCGAAGGGGTTGGCCCAGCAGGCAGAGCTGAGGGAACTGAAGCCTGGCAGCTAATAACTTATTTCAAAAAGAGAAGCGACATTTAAGACAAGCAGATTATAATCAATATCAATTAAACACTGTTTGAACATTGCTGCTCTCTTTAGATTTTGTGTATTGGATGTGAATTGTTGCTAACTGTTCCCAGTGGTGCAAGACATCAAATCCTACATCCCACTAGAGGTTAGGGACAGTAAAGACAAATGCTCTCCCTTCTTGCTGGAGTTGAGACAAATTTGTTTCCCTTGGGACTTTTTTTTCCCCATCTGAGAACACAAGTCCATAAACAGGGCAGTGGTGAAGCCAGAGGTAGAGCTGTGATGTGGGTGGGAGAAGGGACAGGGAACAAGTACAGGGAAGGAATGGGAAGTTTCTGTCCCTCACACGATTTCAAACACTACTACAAGAGTAAGTCTGCAGGAGAATAAAAATGTAAATGTCTGCAGAGGTCTGGCACCTTATGGAATTTGCCTAAATGTCTGTCAGCCAACGCACATACACGGAAGAGTCAAATCCATCAGTGAAGGGAGGGATTTCTATGATTCTATGATTTTTACACATCTTACTTTGCTTGCAGGCTGCATTCCTGCCTGCAACCAGGGAGCTGGAGGTGCAGTTCCCATAGGGGGAAAACAGGAGGAACCTGAACATCCCTCTTCACTGAGCACCACTTCCTGTGTCCCTTTCTGAAAGTCCTGCCAGAGCCAGCCATACTGGCTATGCCAAAACAGATTTCTAGATGCTATTTAGCAAGCAAATACTGAAAAAAAGATGCTTCACTTCTGATGTACTGTTCATATAGGAAAATAAAGAAAGGCAGAAAAACCAGTGATTCTTTGAGAAAAGAGGAGTGCAAATACAAAGTTAGCAGGTGGATTGCTATCCAAGTCTGCTTTGGTGAGCAGTAAAACACAAATTTATGAGCTGGGTTTTGTTAAAGTCGGATATGGATTTTTGAAAATGAAAAGGATGGATGGGGCGATGGCAGTGAGACATTTAATCAATGTCATAAAAATGTAACATTCATTGGTCTCCTAAAATGAAATTAATAATCTGTGTAGAAGTATCATTAGGAGATAAGTGACATTTTTAGGCTTTGATTTGTAACTTGTAACAAATCTTACTTCCACATATTTCAAACATTCTTACTGATATCCATCTTTATTAAAAAAAAACAAAACCTTTTCACCTCAGCTAGAGTGGCCCATCAAGCATTTTTTCCACAGCATAATATCCTTAAGTAAAAAGATACATTATCAGGCACAGACTTTCCAGTAATGAAGGCAGGAAGAGACATGCTCCATACCATATTCAAATTAAATCAGGGATTTCAATACTCCCTGATTATCAGGGAGTCTTGTCTTTCACTAATAAATTTCTCCTTCATCCCAGGCACAGGCTTTCTAAGCTCTATCTGAACTGATCAGACATTCCATTGTATGCAGAAGGGCAAAAAACAAGGTGTGTGCATGTGGGGAGGAGGAGTGCAGGGCAGGGGAATAAAAATCAGGCAAGTCTGCTAGATAAATGGTAGGAAATATTACATGAAAAGGCAGCCTTATAAGAACACAAATCTGATTCACATGCCTTGCTGAATTTAGAAGGATTTGGGGGAAGGAGTAGCTAATATACAGAAGCTTATTCTCCTTACATTTACTGTCAAGGTATTTTGCATCAAAGCATTTTCATACATTTTAATGGAGCTACCTTTGATTTGCACCAGCTAAGCAAGATGAGAAACCAGAGTCCAGAGCACAGATTACTCCCCACCACCCCTCAAGACAGGGTAGGTGACACGCTTCCTCTCCCCCTCTCTGCCTCCCTTTGCCTTTATAAACATATATAGGGAAGATTTTAATTTTTTTTAATTAGCAACAGAATCACAATCACCTTGTGCAACAAGGCTAGTGTGCATCTTTTCTTTGCAGATCCCTGACAAACACATTCTAATTAAGCTGTTTCTGTTTTCATCGTGGAAAAAGAAGCAGATGACAGCAGCGAAAAGTTGGTGAGAGTTATCACTGCACACATTCAGAAATAAAGGATAACCCCCATGTTATGGCTGTGGCAACAATAACAGAGTCCCCTGATGAGACCCAGTGTGCTGGAGCTTGGCATATCATCATTTTCTCAAAGAGAATTCAGTATGAACAGAAAAGGGAGATTAAAAAATATCACGATCCTGTCTATAACTGGAAACTGAGGCACAGAGTGATGCCATTCTTTGCCCAATATCACAAAGCTGCTCTACATCAAAATCAAGTGGTGCACCTAATGCTCCAAAGTCCCAGTTAAGTGCCTTAATCAAAAACTGCTCCAGGGACTAGAGAGAATTATCCTTTACATTAATTATCCTTTACATTGAAAAGTCACTGGGAAAGTGTTCTTGTTTTTACTATAAGGCCAACTTCCAAAGGGTCCCACTTAATAAAACGTTCAAAACTTCACAGGGGATTTTTGACCAATTTTGTTACCACCTCTGATTCTAACTGTTATCCTGTAATTGGACATGAGAAAAGGACATGTTTCTTTTATTTATACAGCTAAATCTGTACAATTTTACCACCTACGTATGAGGGAATTTGGTGGCACTATTCTCACCATACTGATGTCCTTCTCTCACTTAGTTCCATTTGGGTCCAAAATAACAGTTTAAAATAAAATCACCAATAATGTAAGTGATCACAAGAAATATCTGACCATTTCCAAAAATCGAGATGGTATCTTTACACATGCCCAAGGGCTTTGGGTTCCCAAGTTTCATTTCGAATGGCTCAGCCTGCAAACTTGCAGGTTTGGGTGAAACGAGTCTGGAGTCTCTCTGTGTTTGGAATTACTTCACTCACAGAAGAAAACTATACAGGGCAGCATCCATGTACCAGCATCCTATAATTAACTTCCACAACATCCCCAGCTGGGCCTGCCCACAGTTAGATGGCTTCACAGTTTCTGAGTGGGCTCAGATGACCAGATCAGGAACCCCACAGATAACTGGTAGCAAATGGACACACACACCAACTTGATAATGTCAGAGAGGGCATGCAGCTGCCCTGTTTCATTCTCTACCTCTGAGGTAGAACCTGTTGACAAGTATTGAAAATAATGACTTTGTAATTCACACTATATCCACTTATTTTAAGTTTTGCATACCTTGCTTTAAATTGAAATTGTTTACTGAAATTAAAAAACAAAGGCCCCTCCCTTTGAGAAGGTCTTTGCTCAAGCCTACAGTTTTTAACCTCATAAATATTCTCAGCTATAAGATCTTATTAAGAAGGTATGTCTCCCAAGAGCATAAAACCATCAAGCTGTAAATTTTATTTAATTTCCCATGAGATTTCCTAGCCTCATACATATAATTAGAGTGCAGTATAGAGCACTTTTTGTGTTTTGTCAATAAATCACTAGGGAACAATCAACGTTTAAGAGGACAAGCTTTAATGATTTTTCAGACCCCTAAGCAATCACGCCTGCTACAGTGGCAAGCTGGTCTTTAACTTTCCCTAACTAGGATTGTGGACTGTAATGTTAGATAGGGTCCCAAACACTTAATCCTATTAGACTCCGCAGCCCAGACAATCATAGCTTATACCCCAGGGACATATTGATTTTGATTTGGTTGACAGATAAGACTAGCCAAGCTACTGTAGGCTATGCTTTATTAAGTGTTTACAAATTAAATATCTTAAGGTCTGTAACAAGCACAACTCTGCCACACAGCCAACTACAGATTTGCAATTACCTGTGCAGATGGACAAAAGATGACTCTCCATCAATCACCCAGAGCACATCTTACAGCATCAGCAGCATCGAGTGCAACCAGTCAAGAGGCACCAGCCTGTTCCTAACCCAGGAAGATGCAAGATGCTCTTGTCTCCCTTTCAGTACAGCCTCTTGAGAAACTGGAGTCTTCTTGCAAGACTTCCATTTGTAATAAAATATCTCAGGAATGTCTTTGTCAGGAGGAACTCACCAGGGTGTATTTCAGTATTGAGCCATGACAGGAATTAAGTTGTATTTCTAAAAAGGCAACACTCACCTCACTTATTTTGCCCCCTCTGCTCTTGATCTGAATTTAAAAAACTGAATATTTTTTCACTTCCTGGAATTTCCAAACTGCTGCTACTGCCTTTTTTCGGTCTAATTCAGCCTACCTGGGTACTCTTGGAAGTTCCTGCACGCACAGGGTAGACAGAAATAAACCACTTTCACACACAGATTGCCCAGGACTTCTGGAAAGACAATCCCCTTCTAATGTTACAAAAAACATTAGATATTGCAGCTGATAGATAAAATGCATACAATCAAATTCTTTCTTGCATGCAAACCATAAAATAACTTTTACACCTGGGAGAGCTGAATGAGTACATGTCTAATGCAGCACTGGTTTACCCTTGACTTTGCACTGATGTCAATGAACGAAGGAGAAAAATAACTGCAGAAAAGTGGATGTAAAGAATTCATAAATTTACTGAAAGGAATCGTCTGAAAAGGAGAAAAGTGCCTTTCTGCACTATGCAATGCATGGCAGTATACAGAACTACCTGGGTCAACAGACAGGATGGTATTTCTGTACCCTGAATTACCCTTGTGATCTCAAGTGGAAACTATCTTATAGGCACTGAATGCACATTAAACACTTGAGCTTTTCGTCGTATAATTTGATAATCACACCAACTACACTATCAGGCAAAAGTCTCCCAAGTACTTTAAATATGTTAATGAACCAAGATTTTATCTATACTGTTATACAGCTTGCACAAATCTATAAATAGGCTTATCTCAGGGTTATTGCTGTTATAAATTAATTATGGAAATGTCAACCAAATCAGGTACATGCCAAAGGAGTAATGGGGAAAGCAGTGATTTGCAACAGAAGATTCAGATACCAGGTGACCTGCATGAAGGGTTCACAGCCCCTGGCAGCAGTCCACAAGCTTCAGGGGAATTTAACCTTGAAGAATACACTTAAAATTGGTTTTCATATGAGTAATTGACAGTAGCTGAAGAAGTGAACTGAGTTAGAGAAGAGTTATTGCACTGTTTGCTTCTAGATCTCATTCCTTAAGCCACAGTTGTTTCTTTTTAGACACTGAGACCTGTACAGCATAGGGTTTGGGGATTTTGATTTTGTATTTTTTTGTGAGGCTTTCTTGGGGAGGAAAGGTGAGAGAATGGAGATTAGGACCCTTGATGTAAATTACTTACCTTTACCAAACTATGCCAAAGGTATGCCTAGGAGTGGGACTGAGTTATTTAAAAGGAAAACCCCAAACATTTTTTCCCCCCCCAATTAGATTTTAGTATCTGTTTCTAAGGATAAAAACAGAAGTATGTGACTCCTGAATAAGAAATTTCATGTGCATCTCTGCATTTATGCTAAATCAAACCCAAATGGCACTCTAAGAAGACTGGCAGATCTGTCAGAGCACAACAGCTACTTAGATCCTAAATGCCGTATTACTTCTTTTTATTCTTTATACTGTGGTTGGATCTGTGAACTTTGTCTGTGGATAAGGACTCTTCTTACATCAACTGCTTCAGAAACAGAACAAAAACCATGACACACGCCCCTAACACCTAGCACTGAAAAAGGAAACATTCTCTATCTTCCATAGCTAATGCCAATCCTTTTTATTTGATCTGAAGACATTTTTAGAAAAATGTGTTGGTTTTTTTTTTATTATTTTTTGCATTTCATATCATCTTTATAGTAGGTTTATATAATTGGTGAGGAGGTTAATAAAAAGGCTGGACATTACTGAAAGAAATACCACATCATCCTCTGCCAGCAATGCTGGGGCTTGTTACAAGTCTATTCTCTCAGATCAGAAAGCATCATGCAAGGAGCTGTTGATTCTATGTAGGTTTTGGGGTATTTTAAAGTTATTCAAGGACTCATCCCAAAGAGCTTGCAAAAACCAGAATCTCCTTTACTAGGAACTTCACTATCATTCTGGGTAACAGAATTCTATCTCCCAGCTAGGATCTGCTCCTGTGTGACTGAAACATAAATAAATTTGTGAGAGAGCTTGCTTCTGGAATATCAAATAATCTCAAGATAGTTGTAGATACCTTATTCTTCTGGCTACATCAATAAAAATGGATTAAATAAAATGCTTTCTATTGCTAGCTGGGACATGGTGCTCCAGCCAGTCAAATATAGATCTGATTGTAATGATCTGGGGGCCTTGTGATCTGCAGGCTCCACTGTTACAGTTCACTAGTCCTAAACAGGAGCTACAGGGAGAGGCCAAAGCACTGATAACCAGATTGACCATTTATCAGGTTGGTTCTTGTCTGATAATTGCAGCCCACCTCCACTAGCAGGAATCAATCAGAGCCTCAGACTGCGAGTCTCAAGATGCTCCATAGAAATGATCAAATTGCTAAAGGAGGAGCATCCCTCAGCTGGAGGAAAACATTGCCAAGCAAGCAGAGTCTCCAGCAGTATTAGCATTAAGTAAAAAAGTGTCTGGAAGGACTTGCTGAATATGACATGAGGACTGAGAGTCTCTGCTTTATTCCCTACACCCTTGAAGCCACGCTTCACAAGTGGGAAGACAAAATGTCAAAGATCTAATTTTCTCCAAGCACAATATTATTGAATTTCTTCCTCTTAACTCTAATGAAGACATGGATGGTAAGACACGAAAGAAAGAAGCTGAATGAAATAAAGACTGTTCCACAAGGCAGGAGGCAGACAGGAATAAAGTTGTCAACAAGCCATCTATGGTCTGTTTCTATCTGGATGGATTTCTCCTCAGTGCTACAGAGCAGCATGCAGCCTGCACACTATTTAAATATAAATTCAACCTCTGAAATATGGTGGAAATTGTATTTATGTGATGCTTAGAGTCTTTGCTGACCCTCTGCCCTGAAAGACCTCCAAACATACCACCCACTTGTCCTGAAAAGAAAGAAGTGTGATACACAGATACTTTGGTTTAAATGCTGGAACTGTGGAGGCTACACAAGAGTGGTGAACATCTGGTGACAAACTCTGTACTGCAGCATCTGCTACTGGTCCATTTCATTAAAAACCTAAAGATATATTACAGACATTACATTCATATCTACAAACTGCTTAATATTCTGCTTAGATAAAGGACTCAAATTCTCAGTGGAAAAGTTACAGCATGAGGCTATTTTCAACAGATGAAGCTGAGTTTTAAGGATTTTGATAAAATGCTAGACATTCCCTGTAAAGTACCTATGAGTTATAAATACACCACCCTGTTCTACTGCACTAGAATGTTGCATAGCACCACCCCAACCAAACTTAAAAGAATTTATGTGAACCCTGGTTTTTTTTGTTTGTTTTGGTGTTTTTTTGTTGTTGTTTAGGTTGGGGGACGTGGGGGGGTTTGTGACTTGGAAAGGACCTTAAAGATCATCTAGTTCCAATCCCACTGCCATGGACAGAGATACCTCCAGCTAGACCAGGTTGCTCAAAGCCCCATCTCACCTGGCACCAACCAACAGCACGTGTTTCTCCAACAGCACTGTGGGAAGCACAAAACAAACCAGGTAACCTCTGGTCACCTTGCCCTGATTTGTGTAAACTCAGTAAATGGTCAACCTGTCACTCTTCCTCTTCACATTTCTTTTTTCTTTGGTGCTACAAATCTCCACAATTCCAAAACATGTGTGTCCTACAAGAGACATTAGCACCATCATATGTGCAGCTCTCAATTCACATCATAATTTCCAGCACTGTTGCAGCATTTGTGGATGCTGGTGTGGAAGGCAGCATCAGGCTGTCCTGTGATCACTTTCCATAACCTCCTGCCATAGATATGTGATGCAGGTTCCAAGTTGTTGCTGTCCTGGCAGCTGTGTGGTTGGACTCTTACAGAAAGCATTTAGAGAATAACTGAGGATGTAGGATTCAAGGAGCCTGGAAATACAGATTAAAGTATCACCTCATGCTCATGATCTCCCCCTTTACTGCTGCTAAAATTTTAACTAGGTTGAACTGGGCAGACATATCCTTGGAGAGACTGTCTGGGGATTGATCTTGCTCCATTCACAGTGACCTGGTCAAAACTCTTGCTCATAAACAGAGAAGGATTTGCTAACTATGCAGCTTCAGGGCCAAACCATCCTGGCTTATTCAAAACAGCCTAACAAGTACTCTGGTTACACCCTGGAACGCATAAAACTTTTGAAAGTGTTATATTGGCCTTGTAAAAGTGGAATGTGTGTGTAGTATATTCTAAAGATGTCTAAATGTAAGGTATTTCACATAAGGCTGTGGAAAAAGTTTGTCTTCCCCCCCTCTGTTTTGGCTTTAAATGCTATTCATGGATAATGAAAAGCAGAGAAATACAAGCCTGCAGACCCAGGCTGTCCAACTGCATTAAAACAAAAGATCAGCCTGAGGTTGGGAAGAATGAGCTTAATTACAACAGATCCCACAGACAGCACATACCTCATACCCAGTAAAGAGTGGCAGAAACTGTGGAGCTTGATCCACGATATACAGGTGTTTCTAGGTCCTCATATACAACCACTGAAAAACCTTACAAAGATTTCACTGGCTTTGGGTCCAGCTCCTGGAGCCTGTACAGCTATGCTTATTCTGTTTGGGGATTTCATGCATGATTAATACTGCTGCTGACCTGACTGAGGTGGAATGACTCAAGGTCTTCTTGAAACCGGGGTGTGAACAGTGGTGAAAGACTTCTGAAATGTAAAATAGTTCCCTTTTCTATAAGAGGAGTAAGGGAGGATCATATGGATACTGTTCATCCAAGCTGGGAAAGGACTGAATCCCCTTTTTTATTTTTTTCAGAAAACTACAGGTGAAACGTGGCTCTGGAACCCTTATGGTTCTATACTAGCAAGAAAAACTAAATTTGGAAAAAAGGGGAGAGTCTGCACTGTTGCACTGAGGCAAATGAGGTGATCAAGACAGAGTTAAAAGTGGTATTTTCCATTAAAATAAATACTCTTCTACCAACTCTGACAAAATGCAGTTCACTGTCATTTAGACCTTAGCAGCAGCAGTAAAGGAATGTGAAATTATCTGCCTCAAAATGAAACAAAGGCTGTCTTGAGCCAGCCAAAAAGAGTCCAGGATAAAGAGCTGGAGCCCAGCTAGCCCACCCTCAAGCCTCCCCTGAGGATGCAGTCTGTCTGCAGACACATCCTGTAAATGGGAGAAGATCCATCACCTACTCAGCAAGTTCATAAGGACATTTTATTCCTTTCATTCCCTCCAAACCCACAGACAGTGCTGTGCTGCAACTGGCCAACCGTGTTTTAATTAAACAACAGTAGTTTCAGCACAGACTATTTCCTGGGGATTAACAACCAACAAAGAGGAGGGTGATGGTCTGAGGCCCATTGATGCCAGTTAGTCACGAGTCCCCAGCTACACCCTGCACCTAAGTCATTGCAGATATTACTACAGTGGGGTACAGACTTTTTGGGTGGATGGTTATTACAGGTTTGAGGGCTGATATTGCTGTCACAAGGCTTTGCTGTTGCTTATGAGCTGAGGGAGAGGCAGGAGGAAATAACATTTCTGATTATGAAGGTTTTAAGCCTTAGAACACCAAACTTCCTCTCTAAGTTCAGATAAGCTCCCTAATCTCTCTGCAACTAATTCACATCACCTTGAAAAGGAGAAATGGATTACCTGTTTACAAGCTATGCAAATAAACCATCCAAAACGTAAGCTTCCACTTGTCAGAATACCACACTGTTTGCCAACCTCACACTTTGCTCCAGGAACTATTAAAATAAATAAATAAACCAGATGAGAAGAAGAAATGGCTAAAGTATAGTAACGGAAGGGTGCAGCACACCCTCTGAGGTTGGCTACCTTGTGTGTGACACAAACACCTCAGCTCAGACTGTCTTCTCCCAGTGCTGGGGGGGCAGCATCAGCCTGGGGAGCTCTAGAAAGAGCAGAGGATTCAGGGATGCTCTGGGAAGCAGCGCTGACAACCCACCTCCTGGCACTTTCCCTTGGCATGAAGCACACATGGGATATCCCAGCCTGAGCCTTCTGGTTCCTTTGCTGCTGAAAATCTCTGTTGAATTAGGAGCTAATGTTTACTGTAGGTTTTGGGGCACCTTCCACAAGAACATCAAGGGTTGTGGCAGGTCCCAGCTAATTGGTCTGCCTCTATAAAGCTCTTATTATTCATTCTACTACCAGCACTTCTAATGTGTAACAGACACAGCCCCACCATGCACTGAACTACGTCCTTGTCACACTGTTGCCTATTAATATCCTCTGCATATGAGACATGACCTGTTGGAGGAGTCTGTCACTCCTTTTTCACTTGATCACCTTTGTCTGTCACCAAAGAAGATACTATTACTCTTACAATCCTAACAATAACCCAGGTTATGCATTCTCTAGGCAACCCTGGCAGCTAAGTGCAGCAGCCACAGCTGGAAGAGAACAAGAGCTAGCAACTATTTCGTGTTTTTGAGCATGTGTAATAAAAATATCTATGAACTCCAGCACATAGGTTGTGATTGACTTTAATTACAATATTGAAAACAGAAACCCATGAAGGAGCAGGGTCATGTATTAGCTCCCATGACCACTGTTCCAAGGAGTGTTATATATTATTGATCAATGCACTACTTCAGAGAGATGCACTGTTCTGATCTTGTTGGCTAAATGAGTGGAAAAGCAAGTAGTAAGTTGTGCAGGTATAAACTGCCCACAGCACTCAGGTATGCAGCCATATTCACCTCATAAAATAATACTCACAATTGTAGGAAAAAAAAAATCCAATTAGTGTCTCAAAGTCCCCAGACATGATAAACTGGGGAAAAAAAAAAAAAAAGGGGGGGGGGGGGGGGGAAACAACCAACAGGTAATATTTTGCTTTTATTGTGTATAAAGTAAAGAGAAAGAGAGAAGAGCTGTGAGAGTGAGTATCTCAGTGAGCTGCTCTACAACAGGAGTAAGACAGTGCAGAGTGCAGTAGGAGTTACACCTCCTCATTCAGGATCTCCCAGAACTTGCTAATTTGCTAATTGCAATGGCAGCACATGTGCCAATCACTGTCCTCCACTGGACAGGGTCAAGTCCCCCCATGAGCTGGTTCCACTACACAGCACACACAGGGGTGCCAAAATCCAGTGCTTCAGAGCAGAGGAAAATCCCACACACTCCTACCATAGAAAAGACCACCAGCAGAGTTGTTATGGGAATTTCCTCCTGGAGCCTCTGAGGAATGGTTTATTTCCATTTCATTATTAATCTTCCAACAATCATCTCCAGAGGGGGTGTACTGGGCTGGCTGAGAACAATAACCAGCTTCTCCAAATGCAACTGGAGGTGACTTAGCCCTCCCACTCTGCTCTATTTTAATTCACCTGGCAGCTTGCATCTCCAAGATGACTTGGTGGTTGTGGACATCTCAAGCACTCCTTAAGAGTGAGGCCCAATGGGGTTCACAATAGAGCATTCCTTCTGCAAAACCAGAAAAAATCCTTTAGCCTTAGCACCTGTATTTTCACACCTCATGTATGAAACAGGCTGCCTCCTCTCTGCTGGTACCTGGGACACCCATGGAACACAGGTGTCAGTAGGACTCCAGCTGTTCCACTCCATAGTTCTCCCTGGACCTCTGACCTCCGGGGTGGACTTAACTACATTGCATTCTGCAACTCAACTAATTTGTTCTTCAGAGCACTCCGAGAGGCCCTGGGGCCACCACCCAAGAGCTGCTCTTCCATGCTCAGTATAGAGCAAAGTGGGTCTTTTCCTACTTTATTCTCTTAGAGTCCAACAGAGAATGAAGCTTTCAGGAGGGAAACTGGAAGACAGAAAAAAAAGAGTAAAAAGGGGTTTTAGACCCTTCAGTGATTCTGAGGAAGGCTTTTCTGCACATACCTCAAGCTTGTTTCACCTGTTCATCAGCATAAAAGGAGAACTCCTGAGGTCTGACACAGTTCATCATTACCAGCACCTAATCCCAGTGCAGCTGGTAAGCCAAAGCAAAACTAAACCCAAACTTCTTGCTTCTGACTCCTTCTTACATTAAGCTCACTAGCTAGAACGGCCAGCCAGCCACCTGGAGCATCACAGCTTTTTGAAAAATAAAGCATTTCTATGAGATTTTTTTCAGGGGATGAGCTCAGCAGTGTGCAGCCACAGGGCAGCTGCAGAATCAGAGCCCCTCCGCAGGCGTTGCTGTCAGCCCTGCTGCACAGAGGGCACCCCAGCCTCCTGTGGGAAAGGTTTTGATTGCCAGGGCTGATATACTCTGGGGAAAGGGTACACATACACCAGGGACACTGTCTCTTTGGAAGAAGAATGTCATTAGCAGCTGACTTGCCTCACCTCTGCCCTTTGCAAGAGAAAAGGAAATTATCCCCAGGAGCATCTCCGCGGAGCAGAGCCTGGTGGCACATTCCACCTCATGCGTATCTTGTTTATTCTAAGTGGAGCTACAAATCTGTCGAGTGAGCATTTTGTTTTGATTAAAAATTAATAGCTGCTTTTGACCCAGGTGGATTAATTTCACTTTCACCGAGTATCAAGTTAATTGACACAAACTACTGTCAGGTGAAAGAACCAATTAACAAACTGTGAGGAGGACTCCTCTCTCCCTCCCTCCCTCCTTCTCTCTCCCAAATGTTGTTTTGACTGAAGTTGTGTGGGGTTTTTTTTTTTTCTCCCTTTTAATAGAAAAATTTCATCTCAGCAAAATGAGATTAATTACTTAACAAACAGAGGAACAAAAGAAAGCAGAGGGTGGGGGCAGTGAAGAGGAGAGGAGCTGACTCCTGTTGTACCTAGGGTTTGCTGGCAAGGTGCTGCAGAGGAGGGCTTGGGGAGGGTTGTTCTCACCAATTAATTGCCTCTTCCAAGATTATCAGTCATTAGGGTTTGGAGTGTTGCTGTGGTTTACTGCAGTTTGGCAAAGGTCTGTGATAAGGTCCCCAAACCATGACAGCAGGATCCCTGGGATAAAGTGTGGGCAGAATCCATCTGGAGTGGTAACAAAGCAGAGCACAGTGCAGCAGCAAGAGCCACAAAAATATCTCCTCTTCTCATTTTCTGTATTTAAATTGGAAGTTTTCAATGCATTATGAATAGGAGTGTGTGTTAGCCTATGAAAACCAAAGTAGTCCCTTATTTAATGCTTTTTAAATGTAAGCCATCCCAGCCTTCACCAGCTGAGCTTTATGGATTGCTCTTCAGTGCCTGGAGCAGTGAACAGGCTGGCAGGGAGGGCTGGCAGGCAGGGATAGTGCTTGGCCAGCATTTCAAGCAGCTACAGATGACCTGTATCAGAGCAATGGAAGCATCCTTTCCAGCTTACACTTTGCCAGTATGGCCATTAGGAACTCAGGGGTACATTTTCTATAAGCAAAGTGACTTCTTTTGCAAGTATCATTTTCCAACAGTCTTGTGCAAGAGAATGTAAATCCCCAGAGAAAGGAGGAGGCATAGAAAGCAAGTTAGGTATGCAATTCCTATTAAAATCAAAATAAGTTGGCTGCCTGCTTTGCTTATGTCCTTCTGAAAATCCCATAAGAAGCCTATTTACATCTCCAGGCATCCAAATGCCATCTACAGATCTTGTCCTTAGGAATTCGTGTGATTTGGACATCTATACATCCTATGTCTATTTAGAAAATTCAATATTGCCTCCTAGATTGTCTGGCTGGGTTTGAAAATCTATTCCAAGCTGCCAACACTGTGGCTTAAGTTTTTTAATAGAAGTTGCTTAACTAGGCAAATATTTTTTGTTATATATATTTTTACTTTACTTACAGAAGTCATACTTATAGCACTCCATTTATCCTCCTGAGACTGTTTGTTCAAATAATTCTTTTTCATCCTTAGCCACTATTCTACCCCAGGGACCAGCAACAAGCTTTTCCCATTATTAATTTTTTACTCAAAAAACCAGCTAGAAAACCCATTAGAGGGGGGAGGGAGAAGGAGTGAGAGAGAAAAGGAGAGAAAGAGAGAAAAGGGGAGAAAGACTTTCTCTAGATGTCAAAAAACAGGTGGCCTACATCTTCACTGGGACCTTGTCTACTTTCCTGCACACTTAAAAATGATTCCCAAATGCCAGAGCCTACAGGGAACACCCCCAGTCATGACTGTGAGCTGCTCAGATAGGCAGCTGTAACATATCTATATGAACACAATGATGAGAGCTAAGTAAAGGCCTACATGAGGGTGTGAAATACTTAAAACAGAGACAGAAAGGTTTGGCAAGAATCTAAAATGGGAGCATGCAAAGGTTCCCCCTCCCTGGAGGAGGGCTGGCTGCCCTGAGCCTGTACATAGCACCACCAGTTCATTAGTGGAGCTGTGCCTGAAAACCCTGTCACTGTGTCCACTCATTACCTTGCTTCCAGTGTTCATATCCCAGGAAAGGACTACAAACATCCATGGCTGTCTCTGACATCCAGAGAACTGAGAGAAAACGAAAGGAGGAAATTGCAATTCAATTCAGGGCATATGGAGAAGGAGACATCGTTCCATATGCACCATCTTATCCTTCCCTTTGGTTTATGTTAAAAAAAATACACAATATTAGCTGCCCTTTCCTCCTGGGAAATGAGCAGTATAATGGTAATGGAAACCAATAAAGAACTACCATGGGTGTTACTGCAATCTGTCTATATTTAGGTGATTCCTGTTATGTTCTGTATCTGACCAAGGGGGAAAAGCAATTGTTCAAATGAAACCAGGAGACAAAGCCTCCCAATCATTTTTCCCCCCCATGTCTTTGCCTTCAGAGAACTGATCTGAAAACCACAACGATACCTCAGCATTGAGCACTCCAGCATTCCCAAGAAATGCTTAACCTAAAGTAAAAAATGAACAAGAGATCCCCACGTTTCTTGGAGGACACTGGAAAGACTTGGACAGCTACAGAATAGTAAAAGATACCCACAAAACCACATGCATGTGAATTCTCCACTGCATAACCCTTTTTATGACAGATCACAGCAGCTACATTGCAGTCACTTCCTTTCCATTGACTGACTTTTAGACTACAAGTGATTCACCTAAAAATTTGCAAGATGGGAGAAGATACTGGATTTGTTAGGAGCAAGATCAGGAAAGATTCAGTCTGCCAGGGAGAAATGCAATTCTTCAGATGGACTGCAGGGTTTTACTTCTGCCCACTGCAGACTTCCTTGTTGAACTGTCATGACAACTCAGCAGAGGCACTGGGAGAATTTTTTTTAATCCCAAATTAAAAAAAAATGGGGCAAAACCAAACATACCCAGGTTTACAGTTGGATTTTAGCCACAAAGTTTGGCAGGATGACCTGAACTATGATTGTATGAGGGACACAAATGACACAGCTCTGGCAATTCCTGATTTGGCTCCTCCACCAACTCCAAATTAAAGGAAAGGGTGAGCTTCATTTACTACTAACTTCTGCCTTCATTTCATGCTCAGAGGATAGCACTCAGGCTACAGACTCAGCTGATGCAAATCAGGAAAGCTCAGTAGTAAACCGTGTTCAACTGACTTAAAATAACTAAAAATCTGTCCCCTTCCAATGGCAATATTAGCAAAAGAAAGGAGGGAATGTGATGGCACTTACTGTGGATTTTGTAAGGAGAAGCACCCCACAATGGGAAAGGAATGTCTTAGATGGGAATCTGCCATTAGGCTGTTGGGAATATTTCTGCTTTTCAAAGGCAGGGGTGGGAATACACTAGAATATTAATCTTTGTTACTAATTAAAGAGGTCTTCAAAATGGGCTTTTCTCTTGAATTCTGCTTCTCCTGTTTCACTGACCTTCATATCCTTCATGTCCTGTTCTTCATGTCCTTAGAAATTTATCCAAGTTCTGTACACAACAATCAGTTAAATAAACTAACGTTGGCTAATTGCTTAGCATATTCTTAGGGCTCTTTTAGATCTCTTAAAATGTGAATTGGTATTTCTGTACATGTGAAAGTGTGCTTAGTAGTTTTATTACACCGACATTTCTGTATGAAAGCAAAAGAATAAAGTCACTCCAACTGGTTCTCAAAGGGTAACCCATTTAATTACACCCCTCCCCCCCAGTTATTCACCACATGTACTGAAATCTGGAAAACTGCAATAGTTGGTTATTGTCTAAAAGAGAAAAATGGCTTTAACAGTATCTACAGTAGATAAGCATGAATGCCTCCTACTGAAAGAATCTATTCCTAACTAGTTCTTGATATTTCAGTTAAATAGCATCACTTGTCTGATTAGCTGTGGCTTGGAATCTTTTCCTGCTGATAAGTCCTGAGTAAGCAGCCGCATGAAAAAGCACTGAAGTTCTTAAATGAGAATCTCTAGGAAGCCTCATTTTGTTGATTTGCTTCACTTAGATGGGCAGAGGCAAAATGATCTGTGTGACACAGAGAAATTAGTATAAGCCACAACTTACCTGAGCACTTAAGCTACTGCAATGGCCAGATTCCAACTGAGACAGTACAGACAATATTCCTTCTACAGTCTCCATTTGATGCAACCACCTCTGCTTAAAGGACTCCAGAACACAACTTAACAGAGATGTAATTGTGAGATGAATTCTCTTTCTTTGTTTCACATTATACTCCAATTCTTCAGACTGAAGTAAAATCTCCACTTTGATATTTTTTTCTCCTGGGTGTGTTAACTACAGTGTATGGGTAATAATAGACATCTGAGACTAAAAGAACATTTAAAACACAGGAATGACTACAGCTGGTATTTGGCTATTACGTTATATTCAGCTCTCCAAATTAAGAAACAGACCAAAAAACCCAAACAAACAAACAAAAACAAAAAAAAAGCCCAACAACCACAACAGCTTTTCCTATTCTTTTTGTAGTTACTGGCCATGGCAAAAAGAATGAGATCACACCTATAAAATTGCTCTTCCTCACCTGGAAGCAGATCAGCACTTATGGCATTTCAGAGATGCACTTCCTGGTAATAAAATAGCATTTTCTTTGGGTAACAAAGCCATGTACTTTTGGCAGTAAGCCAGGAAGCTTAAAGAGAAACCTTGAGTTCTGCCAACATAATAGACAAGGGACTCGGACTCAGCTTAAGAAAAGATTTCATCTATCACCTAATAAGAGGCTGGGGTCATGAGGTAGGGTATTCTTTATACTTGAGAGACCAAGCTAAAAGTCTAAAAAATGTACAAGAAAACCCTGCCTGGAATGTTCTCTGTACGTGATAGAGGTTGCAGCTTGGAGAAGGCTTATCATTTCTCCTGACATTCTGACAGAAATGTGTAATATAGAAGTTTAGCAGTGTGGGCAGGTTAAATTATACTAGGCAGGAGAAATCATTGCAATGTGAATCGAAGCATTTACTCTTGTCCACTTCCAGCTCTAGCTTGTTATTCTCTCTCCTTCCCATAGCTTCATGTTTTTAACAGAAAAGCTTCATTTTAAAAGGAATGTTATCTAGAGAGTGCTCTGGTTCTAGGGTTTGGTGTTTACACAAAAAACATCCTTAATACACTCCTATAGTGAGCAGGTTCTTGCTCATTTATTGAATTTTCTATGTTTTTTCTCTGCATTTTTCTATGTTTTTTTAATTTCATATATTTACCTGTTAGGGCAAATACTGGGGTAAATAGATTATATATTGAGCCACATTGTTATGGGAGGTTTTGACTAAATCTTAGTGAATTTATATACAGAAAATATTCTTATGAATAAGAATGAACTTCCAGAAAACTGTACCATTTCCCTGTGAAAAAGAGCAGAGCAAAGAGCATTTTCAACTTCAGACCTTCATTTCTAGTGGAAAAGAAGCATAAAACCTGTTCAGTTAAGCCTCCTCAGACTGCTTTTTCATGGAGACAAGAAACACACTTCTCTTTGTACCTGCAGCCCACAGCATCAGCTTTCCTGCTCTTCCAGAATGGTGCAATCCACCCTGAAGAGCATACAATCACCAACCCTGTATCTAGACAGGAAACCAGGTACATCTGACACTGATCTGTAAGGAAATATATAAAGAAACACTGCTGGAAATGTGTGTCCCCTATAGCAGTCGTCTACTCTGAGCTACATTTTGAAGCACAAAGCCCTCTTGAAATGGATGGAGCTCCCAGATCTTAGACCAGCTGACTGGTCCTTCTTGTCCAGTTCTTTCCCAAGCTTTTGTTGCCATCTCTGAGAGATACTCAAGGTTTTTTACCAGCTCTAATAATTTTCCCTAGCTTAGGCAGAGTCACTCCTATTTCCAACTGATTTTTGAAGCCAGGGTGCTAAGTGTCATTTGGCACTCTAGAATAAGTGGACACTAATTAGTGGTAAATTACAATAAAATTTATCCTGAATTGCATACAGCATCTGCATTAGTAGCCAATGAATTCATCCTGATTAAAATTATCACAGGAAGTAGCAGGGAGTTTGTAATGATTTGCTAAAGCAGCTAACTGAAAGCTCCTTGGACAGGTTTCCCATTAACAAAAAACAAGCATTAAATGACTTAAAGAAAATAATTATTTAAAGAAAATAATTATTTAAATAAATATCTTGTTTCTGTACATATAAATCATGCACAGAAAAGAAACTGCACCACTGTTGTTATGCCATGTAAAAATCCACAGATGCTACATGCAGAACTAGTCACCTCTCATTTTCTCATTCCAAGATCCCCAGATATGCATACTGGGCCAGTTCATGACCAAAGAAATCACAGATTCAGGTATTTCTCATTCCACATAAAACATCAAACAAAGCTATATTTGAATAGATTAAATCCTAACTGGCTTTAATCTTACTGAGGCACAAGGAACACTCCTGAGCAATCCTGGGAGATGCTTTAAGCAGCAAACGTGATAGTTCCCACAGTGCATTCCTCAACTTTAATTTCAGATACCTGCTGGGGATGACAGCAAGGAGCATCAAAAGATCCTAAGACTCTCTGGGGCAACAGGTCTCTATTGGTCTTCAAAATATCCTGGGGAACACCATGCCTCCTACACAGTGTGTCCCAGGTGCCACACAAGGGCAGTGAGGTTCCACAAACCACCCGCAGCCTGCTCCAAGGTCCCTTTCTTCACAACCAACTCACAAATCATCATTAGGAGCCACTGAACTAAGAAAAAATAAAACAATACAAAATTTTGAATGGGAGGCATGGGAACTGGGAGACGTGTGTTTCCTAGATCTGCTACTGACATGAATGATAGATTTCATTCATTTTCAGTTCTCACAATCTCATTTATTTATATCAAAAGATTTGGGAGACAAGGAGGGTTTCTCTCTCTCTGTACTGTGCATGTCAGTAAGAATCCAATGTGGAGGGGTTTTTTTGAGGGCTGATGTATAGAAACAACACAAAAGTGATAAAGCACCATTTGGATTTCAGGCTTCACTTGCAGAAAGTCTTCGCTCTTGAACCTTATGTTTATCCTGAAACTGATCCCCAGACAAAGACCATGTAATGAGTAAGTTCAGAGCTACTGTTATTCTTGGACCATGAAAAAGAAACAAAAGCACCGTAGTGATTGTAGGGAAGATGAGATGGAGCTGCCCTTTCATTGCATTTTTGATGACATATGACAAGTACAAACACTGACCTTCCGGCATGTTTGTATTTTCCTGGGAGTACAAGATATTACAGGTTTCTACCATATTGAAAACAACAGCCTTGACCTAACATCCTTGCAATGCCCTCTAAAACTGATCTTATTCAGCCTGCAGCCCATCTGCTTTCTCGTGGTGCTCTGACACCATCAATCACAGCAACCCTGGAAACATCACAGAGACAAGTGGCTCCATCCAGGCAGGGACAGCAACACTTCTACCTCTTCAACTCCTTGAAGTGGAGGAACTGTGTTTTACACCAAATTAGCCAAACCTCTTAGTTCCTGTGCACAGGTAAACTCAAAAGCAGGATGGCCCCAACACGACACGAGTCTGAGATGCTGTAACCCCCTTGGCTCTGGGGTGGAAGGGATGTGTGTGTCCCTGGTCATAGCTGAGCGGGGCTGACCCTGTCCTCTCCCAAATCTTTCCTCTGCTCTAAACTAGCAGACACCTCTCCTTTCCTCAACATTTTCCTCAAAACAAAACTAGACAAAAAAACCTGCCAAAGCATTAACAGGAATCACCTCCCAGCAAAGTCCTGGTGGCACACAAAAATGTTGACAGAAACCAAGTTCTCCAAATGAGGTTACTTGTGAACATTTGGCACGTACAGTCCAAAATTAACTTCCCTATTCTCCTTCCCAGTCTCTGGTTGAGAATTTGTACTCAATGGGCAACTCAGAGCTAATAAAGCAGCCATCTCTCAGCCCCCTAAGCCCCTTAGTACCAGTAATGTGTTGTCAGAAGTTAATTTGCAAACGTTGCATGTCTTGCCTCTTCCTAGGACAGCCCCTTTATCTGAGATTACTACAGACTCATCACTCATTCTTCAGTTTATCTAGGATCTGCTAAATATGTCTCTATAAATTCATCACTCAATGCCCATTCACAGCCATGCATTAACTGCTCAGTTTTCTCTGAAAGTAAGGAATTGGATATGACACATAAGTCACCATAAACTCTCCAGGATTAAATAAGTTATTGCATCTTACAGCGCAACTGGTTTCTACAAATGATACCCTGGAAAATGACATTATCCCTCAGTGATTTGGTTCAATCTGATTGCTACAGTTAATGTAATAATGTAACTCAATTAGGATGCTTTTGTTATGAATGAACAACCTTGTTTAATATTGTCTGACTGTCCAGATTCAGCTTAAGTGAGATGTTGAGATGGACTGCGAAGCTCAGGAATTCAGTGGTGCATTTGAAGAGGAGGTATCAGCATGAATTAGAAAGCCCAGGCAATTTTTAAAGACACAGAGGTCATTCTGGTGCTTCCTACTAGATGGAAATTACAAAGCAGGCATCTTTGAAATGCCTGGAAGTGAATCCAGACTTTCAACAGTGTTCAAAGGCTTTCAAGAATCAGTGCATGCAATTTGCCTCTCATTTTCAAAGCAAAGCACATCAGGTTCACCTGAAGCTATTTCTTCCACGTTTCTCACCTCCCACCAGTAGATCTCAGTGTGGAGACCAGCAGTCAGCTCATGGTGGGTGTAATTTGAGAGCCTGGAGAGCCCAGTCATTTAGAAATTGAATGTTTTTGACCTTTTCCTACCTGTGTGGTGTCCTTCAGAGGTGCCTCCAACATATTTGTGGAGTTACCTACCAACACCCCAGCTAAGGAAGTCACTTGGTTACTGTCAAGCACTTACAACATACTCACCTGCCCACTGCTTTTCTTAAAACTACAGTTCCTTGACTCACTCTCAAAATATCTCTATGGGAGGTAGATTACCTGAAGCCCTGCACTGCAGCCTGGTGGCTTATTCTTCCAAAAAATAAACCAGGGGTTCATTCATGGGTGACATAGCAAGGACTGGGCAAAGAGACTTTCAGAGGAGGTGTTACCTTGTCTGTGGGGGCTGTGAGGGAAGAGGGAGGAAGAGGTTTTGCAAAATCTGCACAGGATTAACAGAAAGATGAATGTCCAGAAAGATCCTTATTCTACCCGTTACGCCCAAGCCTAATTCAAAACTCCTGTTACTCCCTTCCCTTCTACCCTGTTTGGGGAATTCCTGGAATCCAAGATACACAGTAGTTGTACTTTACTACTTCCAAGTCCCCAGTTCCCTTATTAGTGCTGAGCCAGATGGAGAGAAATATGCAGAAAACCAAAGTGGAACTTGCTGGAATCCTTCTCAATTCCTTGATGCATGCATTTAATATCCTGTCTCCTTGTTTTCAGGCTGTCCTTGGATATGTTTGTGAGAAACCTGAGATCATTACATGTGTTGTAGCCTCCAAGACTCTTAAAAACGTGAAATAATTACTGTAACTTCAATATATAATCTTTTTTACCCTTCTCTTTCTAAAGAAACCTCCAAAGGCTTCTTTAACTCACCTTCTCAGTTCTCAAGCCTACAACTTCTTCCATTTCAAGGGAATTAATAACAGACACTCAGGAATGGGGAGCCTGCCTCATTCACGTTTATAAAATCTGATTTTTTAATGAAAAAATTGATGTTTTTTCAGCAGCACAAAATGTACATGAGTATGGCCCTTGAATAACATATAGTAACATAGAGTCCTTAAAGAAACACTTCTTATAATCTAGATATGCTTGGACGTGGCCTAACTACAAGATGCACAGGCTGAATTTCTGTCTGTCTTCATACCCACACACTGTATGTGCAGGCTCATTAATACCTACTCCCAAATACACATATGAAGCATATATCTAATCAATAAATATTTCCATACAGAGACACTGACCATGAGTAATGTTCCAGCATGTTTCAGTACAGAGATTTCCTTTCAGGCTATCTAATCTTATTCTTTTGTGTGGAAGGTTTACAGACACTTGTGCAAAATAACACATACCTTGTAGACTTCTTGAGGAAACATCTCCATTGAGACATTCTAATTAAATTTATCATCCACATCATCCTGGATAACATTTTTCCAGAAGCTGGATTTCAGAGAGAGAGCACACACAGACACACAGACACAGACACACACCCCTGTTTCTTCAATGACTTGAAATTACAACTCTTAGTTTCACTGGAGATGAGAAACCCACAGTGTGATTCCACTTACTTCTGCATCAGTGGCACCTTGAAAATGAAACGTTGCCTGGTGTTCCCAGATACTCTAAAAGCCTTCACAGAACTGCCTTGATAAAAATGTTGCTGCATATTAAAAAAAAAAGACATAACACCAAAATGTGAACAAGCCAAACTATCTATCATTTGGAATGTTTTTCTTGTTGTAATCTAAGCTTCTGGAAAGGCTTTAGGAATTTGCATGTTATCCTTAGAGATGTCTGAAACTGTCTCTTCTGTTTCTTGTATAGCTCTGAGCAAGTCATCAGCTTTAATCTTTAATCTCTTCTTCCTCTTTCCTCCCCTACAGAGAATCAAATCCTGCAATCTACACACAGATAAAACTCTTCCACCCAGTAAAGTTTGGCTCCAAATTCTGCAATGAAGATAGGAAGATTTATCACCAGGAATGCATTGTACCAAACTAAAATACCAAGTTGTCTAAACCAGGATCATGTTCCAAAACTCTGCCCTAGATGAAACAACAGAAAAAGCAGCGTGCACCTCAGATGGGGGGACTGACCATGGAAAGATGGGCAGGATCCTGTGAACCCAGACAATCTTCTGCTGAATTGATAAGCCCTATCACTTTATCTCCCCAGACTGTGAATGGAAATGCATTGAAACACTTCAAAAGACAAGCAAAAAAGCTAAAGAAATGAAGCTGAGGTTTTTTTTCCATTCTTCCTCTATCTGCTAAGTCACACAAAAGAGAAACGAGGACAGAAGAGAACGACTGCTAGGATTTCCAACACACACACCACCTCCTTACCTGGCAGAAATACTCTACATAATTATGCACCTTTTGCCTGAAAGTATTATAGATATTAGAGCTGCTGTGGGGAGGAGAGCTTTTGGCCAGCACATACATGTATGTATTTATAAAACCACTAGGAGGCTGCAATAAAATTGTCTTGGGGTACATATTATGCTTTTCTAAGAAGCATTTAAAAGCACTACTGTGTTCAATTTAATTTCTCCCCTAAGTTACTTTCATACACATTTCTCTGTGTAGCTATACCTCTAATTTTGGATGTCAATATACATAAACAGACATGTTGCAAATAATGTACATCTACATAAACAGATATGTTCAATGAAAATAATGTATATTATTTTCATAGTATGCATGTGTATAAATCCAAAACACATGCTGCACAGTAATCCATGTGTATATGTGCCATAGCTGATATTCTAAAATCCTATACAAGAACAGCAACTGCTTATGCATAAATAATAATTTCAACAAATGAATACACGTATGGACTGCTCCAGTTGTATATATGAATCTGCACAGTGCCTACATACAGAAAGCATAAAGCAGAGTGCCACATGGACATGCAAACATAATATTAACATTTGATGTAACTGCATATTACCATGGCACATCCCTGTCACACATATACCCTTAAAACTCACTTATCATTTAATACTCCACATTCCTGGGTATTTTTGCTATGAATCTAAATTCCCATAAAATTCAGATTTTGTTTTTAAGCTGGAAAATCAGATTTTTTTAAAAACCTGCTTGTTGAGCCATACTGTTAAGATCCTGATGTGAGAGTGTCTGAACTGTCAAAGCCCCACACACCCTGGGAGGAGCATCCAGGGGGGCATCTTTCCCAGCCCTCTGTTACAATTCCTGATTGTTTACTCAACAGCCAGAAGCTGGTCTAAAGCCCTGGGGAGAGCAAAACCTGTTTGGGCCATTGACATTGAGTATCCTTGCAGCAGGAAGTCAGGACCTTAGAGGTATCCATCATTACGCCTGCCTGAAGGCAGGCTGGAGCCAAGGAACTTGCCTGAGAAGCTAGTAAAATTTTAATGCACTCTGTAGTGCGGTCATGTCATACTCAGTTATGGCAAATAATCCCAGATGCCTGCAGAGGTAAAATGGAGCTGTAATGTGCTTGCCTCCTAACCCGAGCTGACAGCAATGATGTACGACTACCATTAGCGGAAAATATCACTTCAACTAACCCATGATCCAGCTCCGCTAAGGGTCACATTATCCATGAGGAACAAATTACACTCCCAAAGTAAATACAAATTTTCTACACGAAATGGGTACAAAAAAAAAAAAAAAAAAAAAAGAGGGAAGGGGGAGTGAGGAGTGATACGTTACCTGTGGCAACGTGCTGAGTGACAGAGATGATAAAGGACAGGACAAATGGAGGGCTGAAAGCACCGTGGCTCAGCCAGTCCAGAGAGCACACACCCAGCCCTGTGAACAACATGTTCACTTCCCTTAGTGGCAAATGCATAATCTTTTACAGTGAACATGCTTGGCTCTGATTTTATTACCACTCTAGCTGTAGGGACCCTCTATGTGGCACATCTAATGAATAAAAAGGATCCTTATCTTTTCTCCTAATGGGCCTTAAACAGTAAGAAATACTTCATGATTGCCTGAGCGTTGCTAGCATATGAAGTCTGGGTGATCTTTCACCCTTGGGGCAAGTTTAAGGTGCCACATTTTCCAGAGTTAGGAAGACAACACCTGTACAAATATGCAGGGTAAGTTGTACTGATGGGAAACATCCTGGCTTTTCAGAAACAGTTTTAAGAATAATACTGAGAAACTATTTCTCTAATCCCATCCTGAGCCAAAATAAACACATGGCTAACAGTAAGGTACGGGTATCCCATGACCTGAAGTAATTGCTTAAAATTGGGTTCTCAGCCACTGTTTCCCCACAGAGCTTTGTTTGCTAAACACATTTGTACCCACCATCCAAGGAGGTTTTTTCAAGAATTCAGGTCCCACTTATAATCATAAATAATCCTTTCACCTTTCAAGGGGAGGGCTGAATGGGCCTGATGACTGCTCAGCCTTTTTTCTGCCATTCATATCCTGTCACAAAAACCCTCCCTACCCCAGCAAAGTCTGGTCTGGAGAAAGGAGGGTCCCACCATGAACCCTCCTGGAAGTCTCACATAAAAGTCCACCCCCTTATTGCGATCAATCCCCTCTCCTGAGCCCCAGGACCTTGCTATCCCAGGGAAGCTCCATTTCCAGGCTTTCCCCTGGCTATGACCTTTCAAACTCCCCAGCTGGGTGTGCCAGGGAACATCTCACCTCACAGCTTATTTCTCATGCTCTGACTAGACTGGGGATGACATACTCTACATTTTAAGGTTTCCCTCTAGAAATCACCCCAGCCTTCATATACCTACACCTAGAATTGAAGAGTGTAGAAAACAGGATGAGAAAATGAACTATGATGATATGCCCTTCTTTTAGTAGAAAGCAAGAAATACTGAGACCCCTCTAGAACAAAATGTTTTAGCCTGGCAAAATTATAATTTGTTGTTTATCTTTCAGCAGTATGCAAACACCAAACTGAAACTCTGATTATATTCTTGAGCAGCAAGAAGGGTAGATATTACTGTATGGCCACGGTGGTGACCACATAAAAACTTTTCTGGTTGCCTCTGATGCCATCTGGGTGGAAATTTTTCTTCCAAGTGCTACCCGAACTCTTCCTTCCCTTTCTCCTTCCCAGGAACGAGAGAAAAAATATCCCCATAAAGTTCTGTTTCTAAGCACCCTACTAAAAAACCCCAGACTGATGCAACTGCCCATCTGAGAGTGAATTGCACCCATCCCTAAATGCAGTCCTCTGTACTATGTAAGATGGCATAAAGCAATTTCATCCCTGTGTAATCCATTTATGGCAGAGCTTTTACTTCCAGCAACAGGATGTACAGCAGGCAGCCCTGTGCAAAGCAGCTCTCTACCTTGGTCCTATGTTTTCTGGCACAGTTTATGGTATGGTTGCTTCGGGTTCTTTCTGTTTCTGAAGAAAGAACAATTTGCTGTGCCCTGCGTGTGTTTGGGAGCAAAGGGAACAACTGAGCAGCAGTGAGGTGTGGGCCAGCACAGCTGAGAATGATGCTCTGTTTATTTGGCAGAGACACAACTAAGCAGGACCCTTCAGATCTGCAGGGCAGGGAGGATGCATGGCTTCTGAGGTTCTTGAACAATGAACTTGGTATTAATTCAGTGGGACTGAAAGGCAGGGTTTTAAGTAGGTCCAGGCCAAGTTCCTCTTAGAATAAATATATCAGAGTATTTAGTTACCTAAACCATTGAGTTTGTAAAGCTGGGCTGAAGACTGTGGGGTTTTTAACATAATCAGAAGCACAATGGAAAGCCAACTATACACAAATGCACACAAATCCATAAATACTTGTGTGAGCAGATACTTAACTACCAGCCACTGAAATGCAGCCTTTGTACTGAACTGGGTGGCACAAGCATGCCTAAGTCTTACTCCAAAATCTCTCTGCAAAGGCCATACACAAAATAAATGTCCAAAACCAACTCAGAGGGTGCACTGTGAAGGGTGTGAATAGATACACACACACACACACACACACATATATATATACTCAAATAAACAGAGCTTTTATCTTAGCATCAATCAGAGTGATTGATGGTACTTTCCATGCCATAATTTTTGGCTTGTAGCTGGTTTATATGCAATCAAATGTATTAATTTTATCATTAAAACATTCTAATGCAAGAAATAGAATTCTTCATCTCTCATGGTGCTTTCAGTGGCACTCAAGAGAAAAGTACTGAAGTCTCACAAGCAACACGTTCCCACCAGCAGAGACTTCTTAAAGAAGCACAACAGACACCCAAACCAAATCCTCTCCGAAGCTGGGGCAAGCTTGGTTAGTCTTCCCCTCTAACCACATGCCAATACTTTGCAAATTTAGCCACCAGTTTGACAGACCTCTTTCTTGCCTTTGCATCCTACACAAAGTCCACCCAAAGCAAAGCTCAGTAGGAACACTTAGCAGGGTTTGAACTGTAGCCATTCACTAGTGGGGCAGGGAGGAACACGTTTTAATGGGATTCAAGAGCCTCATCAAGAGAGAACTGACTGGGAACCACAGTGATATACAAAGAGTTTATCAGGTGCAGTCATATTTTTATATATATTTTAAAATATATATATCTTATATATATTTTATATATATTTTAGGCCTCTTCTCCTCCGTGCACATGGCAAAGCCATGATCTATGAATCCACCTTGATCTATGAATTATTTTCCTGAGAAGTGAAAAGTCACTGCAATGCTTCAGATTGAGCCTTAACTTGAAAATGCATCTAATTAAACAGTGGTGAGAGGAAACAGTAGACATGATGAATAAAAAAGGACCTTACTCCTTACCTCATCTTTAGCCCTTGGCTTCCTTATCAAAGGTGTTGGTACATCTTTTCAAAACAGAGCTTTCTCTTCTTTCCAGAAGATGAACTATGTGTTTGCATTAACATTTTTAATGTTGTATTAATTACCACGGGTATAATCTTCAAGATTGTACCTAGATATCAGAAGATAATGTAGTTGCACCTAAATTTGTCAGCTGTGCAATAGTTTGCCCTAATTTTAGATTATCAGCTCTGGAGACCTGCTTAAAGAGTAAGACTGACAGACTTTTTAATGGAGAAAATCTGAGTTCCCCTGGGATCCAGACTTTTTTCTGATTCACTATGAAATCCCAGTGGCATTTGCTAAAAGGATCCCAGGATGGAAAATGACATCTCTCTAAGAATTAGTGCTTCACATTCTGATGCAAGTCCTCCAAATATACTCTCACTCCACAGACTTGCTACCTCCTCAGGTTTTTAGCGACAGGAGAGTGAAATGCTCACTTTGAATGCTGCAGCTCAGGCCTGTGTGCCAAATTGGAATGAAGGAGCATGAATTTATATAAATAGATAAATTAGCTACCCAAACCATGTCATTTAAAATTGAGATGCTGACACAGCCTTAGCTACAGTACTGCTAAGCAGGGACTGCATCATTTTTCAATTAAATATCCTTGTTTCTTGTTCTTCTTCAAGAAACCTCTGGAGAAATGTCTCGTTTGAGGGCAGACATAGACAGAAAGTGACTCTGTCTGTCAGCTCCCAATTAAGGCTTGGGAAGATGGATTGGAGGCACAGCCATCACCTAATAGAGATCAGATATCAACAATGATTTACGCAGCCAGATAGATACATATTCAAGTGGATAGGAAAAGAATAATAGCAGCCTAGAAGACATTACTTTTCCTACTCTGTCACCACTCACTATTCCTCTGCTCCTCAGATTCCCAGGTCCTGCTCCTTCCCCCATTCTCCTACTTCACTGTGGCTCATCTACTGCTGCTTGAACAGACTCATCTTTCAGCCACCTCAATCACCTTTCATTATATGGATCTGTCATTTCTCATTCAAAGGCACTGCTCCATCTTTCTGGATTCCACATCTTACTTATTCTAGTAGAAATTCATACACACTTACTCCTACTCCTGACTCCTATTCTTGTCTTGTGTTACCCCTGCCTCTTGTGAATCTCTCATTTCCCTGGAACATCCTAAATGAAGCAGAATAGTTCCCTTTCCATTTTTCAAAGAGCAAGAACAGACCTGAGCTGCAGCAAGGTACCATACATGCTGTACACCTCGTGGTATCAATGTCTGCAAGACTTGGTCCTAAGGAAAAGCAGATCTTCCCAGAACCATTTCCAACAAAAATGTTTCTGGTGGGACAGAATACACTGTCTAGAATACACTGACCTAGGACCAAGGAAATGCAATTTGTCAGTTTGCTACTAGAACAGCTCCATACTTGGTGGCTAATACCCTCCTCGTGATATGAGACATCTGGGTCAAGATCTTAGAACTTCTAATCCTCCTGAGCACCCTCAGCTCCCATGGTTAATAATGAAAACCAAGGATGCTGGGCATTATGTACGAAATAATGAACCTCTTCCACAGGGGTCTGGCTCCCTCACTTCTCCCGACACATTTTGCTCACAGGAATTTTTGGTCTTAAAAATGTTATTTTATTTAAAGCAGGAATTCAAAAATCTTCTGGGTCCTATTGAGAGAGATCTAAAAGATCCTGCCTGTCTGAAGAAAAGAAGTTTCTACTTGTCAGTTAAACAAAGGAATAGCGCACAGCCTCCTTTATAGTGTGTACTTTACCTGTCATCCAACAGCCCATTATCATGTCATGGCAGAGTGCACTTTTCTACAGGTCACTTTGTTTAAAATGACATGGATAATGCACATGTCAGCGAGCTGACAGTCCCGACCGTCCTTCAGAGATAAAAACCACAAGACGAGCGCCTGTTCTTATCTGGGGTACATGCCTTGGTCTATCATCTAAGTCAGGCAGAACATGATTTCTCCAGAGAGCACTTTTTTCATTTCCTGATTTTAAGAAAATCAAATAAGCACCATTTGTCTTCATCTGAATATGCTTGACCTGCTCAAATGATGATGTCTCGCATTTTATAACAGGCTACATATGCTGAATTCAAATTAAGAGCAGAAAAAGGCCTTTAGATCTTTGCCTAGACTGCCAGCACAGACTGTATAAATACACCAGGGTTGGCTGTCACCTTTCAGAATTGGGCCTGAGCTATAAAACTCAAAGCTGGATCTGGTTCTGGGATTTGAAAAGCACCAAATTGTTAGAAATATTTGGATCTGCATTTAATCCCATCTCATTAGGGGGGAAGACAAAATACAGATCATAGAGATGAAAGACACATCTGGATTTTAAAGCTTTCCTGCACAAGTACTGGTAGGTACTTGTGTAGGTACTATCTTGAGTCTCTCTTGTGCTGTGCTGCAGAAATCATCCTGAACCAGTACACTCCCACCATCCCAAAAAGCTGTCTCTCTGCCCAGGAGTACTGCAAGAGAAAAACTCTGTGAAAGTGGCAGAGGTTTAGCTCTGTAAATGCAGCAGTGGCAGGAAACCACACTTCTAGTTCTGGGTGCCATAAATATAGGAGCTGAAATTCAGTTTGTCATCTTCCACTGCAGAAGGAACATCCTGAAAATGAATAATCACTTCACAGGATGGAATGTAATGGTAATGCATTAAAAATTCATATCTAAAAGTGCAGGTTAATATTCTGTGCAAAAACCCAACAAAACCTCCCCTTTCTGTTGCCACACTGATTAACTACAGTGATTAGTTGCCTTATGAAAGGGAAGTCACTGCAGTTCAAAGTAAACAGTAGTTCTTTAACATAGTTAGCAAATATTAAGAAACATGAGAAAAAAACCCTCTACTTGGGAAATTACTGAAAAAGCTGAAGGGCAAAGCTTTGGCAGTTGCATGCAGAATGGTTTGAAAATTTCCTTTGCTTCCTGCTACACAATCCTGTAGAAAACTGATTAAATTCATGAAAGGTGATTTCCATACTCCTTGTTTCCTTGTGGATTTTACAACATACTTCTTCTTTTCTGTTTCATAAGATCCATACCAGCATGGTTATCTCTCTTCTTGTTGTCTTGACTTGGAGCTAGCTACCAGAACCACTCATGAAACCTACAGAACTCAGTATTATTAAATGAATGATATTTTCTGTCAGTATTTTACCTTTTCCCAGTTTCCATGCCCCAATTTAACCAGTGAAAGAAGAAGCAAAAGTGATGACATTATAAAAAAAAATCCCTTAAGGCTCAACATACAAATGGAAATCACAAAATACAACCTGCAAACAAATAAATTAGACAAGTTTTTCTGCAATGATCACTTCAGTTTTGCTAAGGAATGAAGGTAGATGTTAGTCTGTTCACAACATAAGACATACAAATGTACACCAGTATGAATACTACTTCTTTCTTACTATTACTATTCTGAATGATAAACACCAGAAGAGATCAGTGCCTGACTCTTTTTAAGCATCACATTCTTCCCTTTTTTTCACTTAGAAACCCAAAGTTATTGAGATAATTCTGCCAAGAAGCAAAAAAGCTGACAACAATGATTAAAATACTGTTCAGGAGTACAATCAGAAGGTTACAAACATGTTTGGTTGCTGTTAGAACAGAGAGGGTGGGTAGTGAAACATCATACACAACCCACACAAACTGTGGTATCAATATGCTTGAAGATTAATTTTGTATCCTCCAAACTATTCATTAGAATTCTCTTTCCTTGGAGGTCTCTTCCAAAATTAAAGGAATAAAGTCTCTTCTTTGTATAGAGAGGCTTTGTATCAATCCAAAAAGAAACTCTGAATAAATAACAGAGTAAGAGGAGTAAGTAAATCCAACACTATTTTTGCTCCCATACTGTTTTCCTTTCTTACCTTTTCTTCTTGGTCACTGTCGCTGTCACACTGAAAAACAACAAGAAAAAAGAACAACAGGTAAGAGAAACTTGCTACTGAAAAAAAAAAAAATTAAATTAAAACTTTTCTCTGAACATGTTGGCTAAAACACTCGTAAACTGGTAACAAATCTGGTACCTTTAGGAAAAAGCTCAATTGTTGTATGTGAGAAAAAAAAAAATTGCATGGAAAATAACAAAAGCCATTTGCAAAGCCCTGTGAAGTTTAACCCCTGTGCACAGGAGCTGATGGTACATGAGCACATTCAGAATCCAGAACTGGATGAGGGAAGAGGAAAAACACCATTGGAGAGCTGTTCTGTTCTCTTTCAGTATTTCTCCTACTGCCTGTCAATCCCCAGCCTTCAAAGGCTCCTGGGGTAGGAGGGTCTGGACGTGGCTGGGGTTTGCCTGTCCCAGCAGAGGTGGTGGCAGTGACTGTTTTCCACCAAGTCTCACCTGAAGGCTGTGAGCTAAAGAATTCAGAGATCACACTGGAAGCAAGAACATGCCAAATGAATTGGTTCACTGAGGTTCTCTGTAACCCAAGAATAGCCCAGGTATAATAGTAAACTTTTTATAATACTACGGAATGCTGACCAGCAGATCTTGACATTTAACTACTGCCATTGCTCTGTTTTTTAATAACTTATATTCTTGTAGAAATACAGCAGGCCTACATGAATCAAGTTTTGGTACAGACAGGCAGCAGAAACCCAGAACATATTAACACTTGCTACAACAACTGTGCTGGAAACAGGGCTGTAAGGACCATGCAACTCATTCATGTCTCCCTGCTTCTCTCAGACACAGATCAGATGCACCCCACCTGACTGGGGGTAACTATGGAGTGGCCACACTTGGCTACCTCTACAGCAGAAGAATGAGGAAAACACCTCCTCCTGGGTTGGTGATTTTTTTTGAAAGAAACTACAATTTCAGATTCTAGAGGACTGAACTATCTGTGTCATTCAAGGTCGAGCTCATTCCCCTGCAGTTCTAATGGCAGATGTTCTGAAGTATAAAGCCTAAGACCACCAAACAGGAGAACCAGGTTTACCAAATCAAGGACTATCTGTCTGTGTTGTTACAGGTCAGTTAAATCCTTTATGCATTTGTACTATTTCCACAAGAAAAGCAAATTGCTTTGTGCACAGTTGGATTTTGTCAATTCCAAAGGTGAACTATACAGTGGGACTTGAAGACACGTGGTCATATCCACCCACAAACATATGGATTTGGTTTGCACAAGCCAAATGATCTTCTGTGTGTTCTTTAGTTCTTAACTCTTCTGTTGTACTTCCTTTTTCCTCATCTTCACTGGTAAGGGGGGTGAAAAGGTGCCTTCCACACACCAGAGGGCTACACACAAAAAAATTAAAGCTAAGCACTATTTCTAGGCGTTTTGCAAATGATTTAAAATGAAGAAAAAAATTTAAAAAAAAAAAAATAGTACTTGCACTGAGACAATTCCACAGAGATATGGAAGTAAATTTAATTAGGAAGTGAAATTATTTATATAGAATTACTTGCACCGACATACTCTGGTAACAAACAAATGAAATGGAACATGAAGATACGAGACTGGTTTAGCTTGAATTTTGAAACCCTCACACAACAATCAAGTTAAATAGAGTATACTTAACTGACAAAAGGAAAACTGCATATTTCTCAAATGGTATGGTGTTTATATATAAAGTACTTGTACCCTTACCCTGTAACATCTATATTTTACAGTCAGCTTTTGGGCTGCAGCATTTTCTTGCACTGATTGATTTTCAGCCAGGGGGGCTCAGTGGTTCTGGGGTCCCTGCACTGTGCCCTCTCTATGTTAGGATCTATTATAATTTATGACACATCTTAATGTTTCATAACAGGGAGCCCAGAACCAATTGTTCCATTTGTTTGCGTTCACACAAACTCCAGTACAAGTCCAGATTGTAATACCTGAATCCAAAAGGAGAAAGAAATGAGGTAAAAAGAGATATATGAGTAGGCAAGTGGTTTTGCCTTTTACTGGCAGAGGGCAGGGGGTGTCAACATGCCACCTCCAGCAGCTGCTGGGCACATGTGCACATGTCCTGTGACTCAGTTGTGGTCCCAGCACTTTGCAGCCTCTCCTCTCCTCCCCCCACTGTTTTTTTATCTGGTTTTGGGAATCTCTCCTCCATCACAGATTAAGTTTTGCCCAACTCATAAGCTTGGAAGGAGCCCAGGGTTTTGTGTTTGCTGCAGTGTGGAGGTACTTGGGGAGAAGAACACTTGCCAGCAGTGACATCTGAATTTGCCAGCAAAACAGCTACCAGCATCCAAGCAGAGAAAGTGCACAGAGTGATGTCGGTGGGAAGTCATTTCCATCAAAGTGTTAAGCCTCCTGCTTTCCGACAGTCCAGTTCTAATTTCAAGGTCCACTTAATTCTGCATCAAATAATTACTGCTATACCCAGAAGCACCTTGTCTCCAGAGTTAAGCATATGGCGAAGGACTGAGACCTACTGGTGTCCATTATGGAAGCAGCACAGATGCCAAGCCCATTAAAAATGCTCAGGCTCCCTTCTCAACATGCCCAGTGACTGACAGCTTCGTGATCTGGCCAGTCACTGTGGCTGCCAAAAAAGCCTCTGTGGCACGGAGGCCCACATGGCACTCTCAGCAAACACTTCCATTCCTGGTATTAAATTCCCATACTGACCCGAGGACTTTGCTGGGAGCCCAGCAGGAGTGCACCATCCAATTTACAGCTCCAGCCTCCAGAGCCCTCAGTGCCAGCCTCTGGCAGAGACAAATGATGGCCAAACCCCTCCAGCTCATAAATTATTCAAAGACAATAAATGCACTCAGCAAACAGCTCCTAACGTTTGCCTAGCCTGGCTCCAGATACACTGTGTAGAATGCCAGGAGTCCTGCACACACAAAGCATCTATTTCCCTCATAAAGAGGTTTTTTTCTGTTGTTGTTGTCGCTGGGGAAGGGAAGGAGACCCACCGTTCAGCAGCCCTGCCCTGTTCCAACTGCAGAATTTTATGGCATGCTGTGTAAAAGAAAAACAGGAGGGACAGGAGCTTTATGCACTGCATTGGGGTTGAAGTTACACCCAGCACATTTGCACACACACTGCACATTCCTGTTTTGCATGTGCACATTAAACAGAATTTTCCTTGAGGTTTAAACACGTGGATCTCCTCTGGTTGATGGAAGGAATCAGATCATTTGTATGCAGTGGTAACTCCAAAAAGACTTACAGGTGATGTTTGCTGCTCAGGCTGGAAAATGACTGCAGCAATGGTATGTTCTTCCCATGCCTGAGAAAACTTTGCTGTTCAGGCACCTTGGGCACTGCACTTGCACACACATTCCCCACTGGCCCTCACTCCATTGTGCTCAGTTACATTTTGGGATGTATTTTCTTCCCAGAGGTACTACAGCACGTGGAGTTTCCATCTTTTGCAGGCTTACTGCTAACCACTTCTGGAGACCAGGATTTGGACACCAAAGCTGACAACCATGAAGCTGATTATTCAGAATTACTGGTCAGCATGAAGACCTGAGTCTGCTCCTCAGTTCCTCTAGCACTTCTCTGCCTCCCAGGGCCACAGAAAAGAAAAGTATAATGATTTCAGTGCTTTGTGCTTCTCAGAGCACCAGACGGTTTGGAATTGAAATGAAGCAAATGCTTTGCACTGTCCTTCTGCTTTGGGCTGAGGTTCAGTGTTTTGTGCCTAATAGAAAAAGGTAATTTTTCCTTGTTGTCCCAGGTCTTGTTTTCAGGAACCCCTGGTGCTGTGCACAGGCTGCATTGGAATAGACTGCAAATAACTGGGAGTCAAAAATGTCATTCAGCACTAGCATGACCTGATTTTTGGATAAATGCCACGAGCTTCCCTGGAAGCAGTGAATGATGATGTGACAAATAGACACAGTTTACACCTGAACACACAGAAGCCTCTTCCTCTCATTCTCAGGCTCTAGGCACTTACTGGCCCCACACTGAACACAAGTTGTGGCTGATTACTGTCACCAGAGGCCAGGTTTGAGAAAGAGCCCAAAGCCAAATTTTCCCAAATGGGCCTACATCATCAGAACCCACCCACCCAGTCCCTCAGCTCTCATTTAGGTCCTGACATGAAAGTCAGGTCAGCAAAACTTCTGAGCACCCACAGCTCCCATGTACAGCCAGGTTTTCAAATGAGCATGGCACCAAATGCTGAGAGATCATTTCAAGCACAGCATGACAAGTCCCTCAGAGGCAGGCCTTCAGAACAGCTATTTTACACTTTGGAAAGTCTTGCACAGGGAAGAAGGGGCTCTTCAAACATTTTTCAACCAAAGGACATGCAGCACTACAAATCCAGTTCAATGCAAGGGACATGTAAGGCTTGCTAAAAGCTAGCTCCACAGATAAAATTCCTAGAGAACAGAAGGAAACGTTCAGTTTGCTTCTAATTTCTGTATAATCTGATTATATCAAGACCAGTAACAATACCAGGCTGATAATGGCATGCTCAAAGTGCCCATAGTTACCACTTAAACTGTTCAAACACCTTTAAATAAGTAAAGTGTGCAGGCTACCAGCCACCACGTCACTTGCCACACTTGCCAAGTGTTCCAAGTTTCATTTTGCAGTATTTCTGCAACTTCATCATCAAGAAAAGCTCAACAGAATCAGGAAACAAGCTTGCGTTTTGCTACTTGCACTTCAGCCAAAATTCAAAAAGTTGTTCCTAAAATCAACCCTAAGTGAGGAGGGAACATGGAAACTCATCCAGACCCAGCTTTAAACTTCTAAATTCCTGCTCTCAGTCCAGGCTGTGGAAGCACAAGATGCATTCCCTGTGATACAGAGCATGCACACACAGAACTGCAGTGGGAAGTGGAAAAAGAACTTTTCAATTCCCATTTGAGGTTTAACTGCTGCTGTGTTTTGTAGAAGAAAAGGAAAACTGAGAATTGGGCTAAAGATGAGTTGTACCTCCCAAACCCCCTGCTCCAGCTGGAGAGAGAAGGGAGAGTTAAAATGCACAGCACATCTCCCCCAGCACCCGCAGGATGAGACTGATCCCAGTGCCACATTTCAAAAATCAGACACCCTATGAGGTTACAGCTATAATTTGAGCCCATTTTAATAGCTTGAGAGAGTCTGGTCCAAATCAAGCTGAGTAAAGGTCTGTGACACCTCACCAGCTCATTCAGGCTGAAGCAACACCGTGGATTTCTATGTACCTTGCTGATTGAACACATTCTTGTGCAAAAAGTGGCAATCATTGAATATATCATGTACAATGACATTGAGGAGGGCATTGTTCTCTATTCTGCTCAATGGACTTTGCTGGAACAGCTATTTCATATCTTGGATCCATTTATCATTGCCACCAAAGGAGTCAGTGCTGCTGAAACGCCAAAGCTGAACAAAGTGATTCTCCTCATCTGTCTGCTGAAAAGAAATCTGAAGAAAATGAGGGAAAACCCAGACCTCAGCCATGCTCACACTGACATTTACAATATCCTTGTCCATCTATCCACCAATGACAAACTGACAGCCCTGGAAAGGGCAAAGATGATATTTTAGCTATACAATTAGACCTTTGCTTCCAAGAAAAAAGGAGGAAAAAACACCTCCTAGATGAAAGGAGACACAGAGGGGGAATAAATGGGCAATTTTCTAATTGATGAAATGGAGACTGGCAGAGTCACAAAGAAACTAAGAGCAAGAATTTCACTTTTTTCTTTCCTATCTCTGACTTTGCCTGTAAGTAGCATTCAGCATGGAGCTCCTAGCTAAGGAATCTTATATATAGCATCTCAAAATTGGTTAACATCACAGTCTGCTTAGCAATTCTTCACCATTACCCACAGTGATTCACCGTAAGGAACGACTCTGAAACAGAGATGGTCTGAGAAGTTTAAGGTCTGCTTTTTCAAAAGCTAAAATTATGGATTATTCACAGAAAAGTCCCATTTTACACAAATTACCTTAGCCTGGACAAAAGATTGCAATGTTGACCTCGAATCTGAATTCCATTTTATCCCAACTACTTCACTTCAGATGAAATGTATGAGTCTTGGACATTTTAAAGTTATTTTGGCCCTCACAGGAAAAAGATTCAGAACTTAGAACCACTTGTACCAGTAACTCTTCTTAATTCCTCCCACCCAGGACTTTTATGATTGTTTTATATAGCAAAACAACACAATAAGTGGCTCCTTCTTGCTCTACCATCAACAAAACAAAGGCTTGACAAGAAAAAAATGGTATTTTTAATCTTAAACTGCAAACACCAGGTTACATTACTACTCACCATAAAGAGGATCCATAGAGGGCACGTAAAGAACCCTGGGGAGTGGTGGTACACGTACTCCTGCTAGCCCACAGTGTGCTTATTTGTAAAGGAAAGGGGGATTCCACGGCAAAAAGAAAGCCAAATGTGAGCCTGATTTTGAGGTCTGAGTTTGTTGTGTCAGTCCCTGTATTCCCAGGGATAGCACTTGAAGGGAAGGCCAGCAGCAGTGTGTGAATGGGAGAGCCTGGGAGACCACCCTGAGTTCCTGTGGCAGCTCTCTGTCCTGGCTGTCTGCCCAGGGCTTGCTGTCACCCACAGGAAACATCCCACTGACATCCTCAGGCACCTCCAGGCACAGCCCCAGAGAAGGATGAAGAGAAAGCAGCCCTGTAAAAAAATAGGTTTCCCTTTGCTGCCTGGAAACTGAGCTGAGGCTGGCAGGTTACCCCAGTTCTTGGAAACATGCAACTTCTTTCCCCCAGTTATCCCTCCCCAGTTATTCCTCAAGGTGTCATTGCCCAGTGATACCTCAGATGGATCCCAGTCCAGCCATCCCCAAAGAAAAGGACCATGTCCCACCACTGTCAACAGAAGGTTAAATGGGCTTTGTAGCTGTACCATCAGAAAGCTAACAATGTCACCAGTTACTCAGCAGGCTTGTCACAATTCAGGCATCCAAATTCCACTGCACAAGCTGGGGCCACATACACGCCAAATCTTCATTTTAGGAAGTTACTTTCTTCTGCAATATAAGAAGAAACTCCCTGCCTCAGCTCCTCTATACAGGAAAAAATTACAACATGCCTTTGCCTTCCAGACCCTGAATGTGCATTTGCTGCCTCCTTACCTGACTTTCTGGCTGTAGACAATTTGCAAGATGTAATGTCATTTTTAGCATCCTCTCAACTGATGAGTACTTTGTCAGGGTTCAAAAAGTAAATAATCATAAATAATAATAAAAATGTGCATTTAGAGTGGTAGACTAAGTCAATAGCAAAGACTTAACACTAATCAGGGTTTAATGAAATCAGTGCCAAATAGCACGTTAACCAGTGTAGCTGTACAAGAAAAGATTCCCATTTTTCATAATTCCTGCTCTGAGCTCTGGAGTATCAGTTTGGAATATGAGTCTTCCAGGTACTTACAGGCTAATGAAATCAAAATATCCTGACGGCTAAGAAGCAAAGCATGTTACGGGTTAAAATAATACAAGAATCTATTTTTTCCACTGTGTTGTGATCCATAAAAATCACCCTGAGCCTTCCCTCTTTCTTCTCTGCCTGTGAAGCCAATTGCTTTGATTGCAGTGATATGAGCTTGCTGAAATGACTTGCCCTTGCTTGTGAAGCAAATGGAACATGCTAATAGAACTTATCGCATTACCCGATGCAAAAGTGCCATAGCTCATTACTTTAAGATAAAAGGATATCATTGCAGACGGGAAGCAGAATTGACTTTCTGAGGCCCGACTTGATGATGATTTAATCAACTGCTCTCTTTCACTTCTCATCTCTGCGCCTGTCGGTTTCACAGGTGCTGTTAAATGAGACACTCAGAAAGTGAGCGCCGGGAAAGAAATTGCTGTCATTACTTTTCAAGAAAGGAGGTATGCAAATTTTCGACAGAAAGATTGCGTTCATAATGGGCCTGGTAAAATACAAGGATCATGCTTGACAGGTGAGGGCAAGTCATTTGTACGTCCTTAAAGTGAAGCAACCATCCTCATTTAGAAATTGTGCTCGATGAGAGAAGCTACAAATGAAACCCACGCAAAGGCTGAGAAGCAGCAAGCAAACCTTTGAAGACTTTTCTCTTGCAGCTCTGCCTTCAGCAGGTGCCTCCTGGTGCCTTCACACTTGGCTATTCCCAGCTGCCAGATGGCCACATTTTGACCTCAGTAGCTCACAGAGAACTTAAATGCCTTTTTACTGTCAGCTTTATGTTTGCAGTCTGCGTTCTGAAAGTTTCTTCCTTTCTACCCCAGGAACAGAAATTACAAGACAAAAAACTTAGTGAAAGCTGAGTGAGCTTTGAATGGCTAGTTTGGATGCAACAACCTCCTTGTTTCTGCATGGAACTAAATTTTACAGATCTTGGAAGGTCCCAAGATTATGGTTAACACAGCCAAGTCAAAAGTAAAAAGAATAATGCACACAAAGGGCGGAGGCAGGAAGTTAAGAGGATGAAAAGATGTTTCTCCAGGGCCCAAAAGGAACCTGGGGTCCTGTGTGATTGAAACGTGAGAAGAAAGGGCACAAAGAGAATAGTTAAAGTTCTACTGACCTAATGGAAAAGTTTCAATATTCCAAAATTAGAAGTCAAAAAAAGCACAGTAATTGAGATGATCAGTAATGTACAGGCTAAAAACATTCTATAGATCTTGGCTGGCTATCGAGCTGTTTGGATCATGTTAAGTGGGGAAATGAGAACTACCAAGCTTTTATTGATGTCAATCAGGTTTTCAATCAGAGATTGATAGTCAGCCACAACCAGCAAATTCCTCAGGGACTCTGCTGTATGCAATGGATACTGTAGTTTGTCATTAAAATGTTGACATTTTGTCACAGAAAACAGCACAGGACTTAAATAGAATTAATGTCATGAATATTTAGAATTAAACAAGAAACTGCAACAAAATACTGCCACAAAGGAAGGTTGGTACAATGGAATATTATTCAAATAAGAACAGCCACTGTATTAATTCCACAGATAGGTGCATTTCAAGAATTTAAAATACTCTTTCTCAAGATAACACAGTTCATTTGGCTCAACTGCTCCTATGTTTCTTTGTGACGTGAGACTCTCAGATATCATGTTTGACCTTTTCTCTATGTGTAAGGTCCTTACCCCTCTATATCTACCTAGCTGGTAGTGATCTAGTAATAATCTTTGGATATGACTCACCTCTCACCATAAAAAAAAAATTAATTGTAGGTTGAAAAGCAACACTATGGAGGAGAGAATGCTTTGGGCTAGGATTCAGAAGATCCACCTCTGTCACTGGCTATAAATACCACCCCAGGCAAGTCACTTAAGTGTTTCTTCTTCTGTCAGCCCTCTGCTTCTCATCTTTTGGGGCTATCAAATGGTATAACCCTTAGGATTTGGTTACTTCTCACTGTATGCTTTTATTAAGTGTGCAAGACAACTGGATTTTTCTTAGGAGAGTTCTGTCTGAGTAGATAGAAGCAATAAAGAAGATGAAAAAAAGCATTAAGACTTGAATCAGGTTCTACACATGCCTACTTTCAATATAGATCTATCCACCAACAAGGCAGCCTGACCTACAGCAAATTATGTCATTTCACCTGAAAATTATTTTTATTTTTAACTACAGAAATGCTCACAAAGAAGCAGCAATACAACACTGGTAACAAGGCACAAAGATTGTTCTCTTTCACAGGCTGCAGTGACTCTGAGCACAAAATGGCTACAGAAACACACATGAAGAGAGATTCAATTGATTTCTAAGATAAAATTGTTCTAGAAATAATGAAACAAAATAGTTCTGAAACAAAAAGTAAAGAATAAAAAGCCATCTCTTGTCTTCTCTCCCAAACACCAAGAACTCTTCAGATTTTGAGCTCTGTATCTTTACTTCAGGGTAAGCAACTTACACTGAATTGCATAAATAATAACAGTAACTCCCCAAACAACCTAAAGCAATTGATCCTTAGGGATAAGACCCTAGCAGCTGAGCTATAAACTCTGAACACTGTATTTTAATAGATACTAAAAAACTCTTAACTAAGTCCTATAAATACAACCTGAAACAAAACGATTTGTGTTGTAAGCTGTTTGCAAACTCCAATAAATGTTTCTCATTGTCATAATGCCAGAAAAATAACTCAGACTGTACACTCATCCCTGTAAACTGGTTTCTATGCTGCAGTTTCATTCCCTTTCCACTCTCTATTTTATAATTCATCACTTGCACATTTGTTATATATTATTATTTATTTCCATCTTTATTATTTTTGTACAATTTATAAATTGCCTGTGCTAGACCTGAGGGAAGAGAAAGATCATTCTAAATCCACAGCAAGTAAATATAAATTGTAAGGACAATGGCACACTTTGGCCTGCCTGCCTCAAATTTCCTGTTTTGACACAGGAGATGCTGTCATTTGGAATCTGTAATCTCTTATTAGGATATGAATGCATTATTATTTTTTTCAGAATGCTGCAATTACAATAATTGAATTTCAAGCAGGAGCTGCATTTTTCTATTAAGAGGTAAGCCTAATTGTATATCCCTGTTTTTATCAGCTGGCCTCAACTGCTTGTTATTCATGGAGTGGTTGGGAAAAGATAAAAATGCTCATAGTCAGGGGGCACACTGCCCAATGGAGCAGTGAGCACAGGGGCTTCCCCTTCCCTAGCAAGCAGTGGTGGAACTGGTACCTTGGCGTGTCCAAATGGTCCACACAGGTCTGAGCTACCTCTAACTGACTCTCCAGACTGGTATTCTGCACCTCTCTCTTCCTAAGGACCTCTTGTAGTCATCCTACACCCAGGTGGACATCTTCTGAGAAGAAGCTGTTGCTCCAACATTGCCTTCTGCAGCACTGCCATGTGAAAACCTGGAAGCCCAAGGATGTGGTTATAGCTACAGCAGAAAGATGGGAGCTTCAGGTGAGACCCAACCTCTGCTCTAGGAGCCATTCCCAGAGGAAAACCAGGTCCTCAGTCAACCACCAGTGTGCTTCTGGCAGGGGTATAAGAAAGATGGTTTGGTGTTTTTATTTTCACTGCTGCATTAACCTACCACCAGATAAAAACTCCTGGGTCACAAATGGTATCACAGACTCCACAACTGTTATCAGCAGTGGCAAATTACCTGGCACAGCCACAGCAAGGTATTGCTTTGAATAACTGGTTTTTAGCACAGTGTTCAGAAAAATTATCCTTGTCAAGGCAAGTCCTGGAAAATGCAAGATTTCTGCCAGCAACCACTGTGTTTAAGCAGGGCTGTAGCTAAACACAGCACTGAGTGTCACTGACACTGCCCAGATCCTCCTTTTTCAGCAGCACCAGTACTGAAACATCACACTGTTAGAAATTATCTGTTCCAAAGGGGAACCCCATGGAAGGGCCAAGAGATATCCTGAATATAAACCACAGGGCTTCCCATTAAACTCTTTGTCAAGGAAGAAGGGAGATACTGCAATCAAAGGGGGATGCACTGTGAAAAAATAAATCTGTCTGGGAATATGGGGAGCCATGGAAGACTTAGAAAGATGCCTCACAATCTTTGTGGTCACCTCTATCCCACAGGCAAAGATCCACATGGGATTTTCTGTCTGCACGACCCCACCAAGCCACCTGCATAAAGGAATTTTAAAGCACTCAGCTCATGATGTACAGCTTTGAGGCAGGTTAGATAGAGCATGGAATTTCATTGCTTTATCCAGAGATGCTCTCTATGAATACAGAGCTCTGGAAATTCACAAGGGACTTTTTTAGAGAAGTAGAGGCTCCCTCTGTTTCATAGACTGTAGACACCAAACAACTGGAAGTTTGATTCTCATCTCTTTTGAAAATTTAGTAATAGGATGGCTCTGAGATTTCAAACACATTCTCTCCACAAAAAACCTCTGTAGGCCTTATCTTCAGGCCAAAAAGTCAGTGAATAACAAGTTGCAATAGGCAAAAGCCAGTTAAATTTAGACTGATGCATATTTTAAAAATGGAGAATAACTTGTTATTATTCAATTAAAAACAGGGCAGTTTTTTCCTAACCGAAAAAAAAAAAGAAACTAATGAAAAATTAAAACCTTGCCTAAATTTTCTTCCTTTGTTCAGTCAGTTATTGTACTCTAGGCAGTACAATTAATTAGTGGGAATCATATGGCCTGTGCTATACAGGAGGTCACAGCGGATCATACCCTCATTGCTTTAAATTATGTGAATTTATAAATTCCTAAACATCCACTCTTACTTCCACAGGTAGCTTGTTAATGCTTTGGACCTCCTATTAGCCAGCAATTCAGGTCAACCCCATTCAGAGTGAACATCTGAACAACCCCTTTTGTGCTCAGCAAATCCTGAGGGGCTGTGGACAACCAGTGAACTCACTCCCTCTCATCTGCCACCTTTCACAATGGGTTTGCTGCCAATCTTGTTGCATATATTGAGTTTTCTCCGTGTTCACAGGATTCATTTTCATCATGCTGCAGGAATAACACTCCTGTAAGATCCATTTCAGCTTTGCTATTAAGCTCAACTTAGCTTTTTTGAGTACTCAGAAACAAATTCTGCTACAAGAGGACGCTGTGATTTACAAATAGAGGAAGAGAACGATGCAAAGCCATTGGTATGGATGTGAAGGACTGTTTGGAGAGGGAAAATAAAAAGACTATGAGAAGAATCTGAACAATCAAATTTAATCTTGCAGGCAAGTTCAGCAGAGCTATCCTGCATGGCAGCTATCATAAAAAGGAGAGATCGACAGGAAATTCAATACAAAATCTAAAAATGTTTGCCAATGGGGTCCTTCAGAGAAAGGGAGACAGCAGTTGCTCATAAAGCAATACAGAAGGCAGCCTTACATCTTCCTTCAGAGCTCCTAAAAATAATTATTAACATGCAAGGGAGAGATGTTAGCAGATACTCTCTGAACTGAGGAATACTTTGATACATGCATTGGATATAGCAAGGACTCTCATCCCCTCCATCCCCACAGAAGAGCTCAATAGCACATGTTTTCTTCCCACCCCCCACATATACAGCACCTTCAGAGGTGGCAAAACCCTGCCTTCCCTAAATTTGACCTTTTCTCATGAAAAGAAATGCTGGGAAACATCAGATGCAATATATGGTGCAGTGAGAGTAGCAGAAAGCAGAATTTTACAATAGCACAGCAATAAATGAGCTGAAGACAACTGCCATCTTTACTGAAACTGGATCCATCTTCCAGCAATGCTAAACCAACACCATCCGATGGGAATATCCGCTTGTCCCCACGCCACCAGGAACAGCTGGAACTCCCAGCTGGAAGGACTCAAGCTGTACAGGACTCCACGCATTTACCACACCAGAGACAATGACCCATTTCAAGAAAAACAAATGACCATGAAGTGAAGGGAAACCACCTCACTTCAAGAAGAGGACTCCCTGCTCCCCCTCCCAGGGGACCTGGGCTCCCCCGTGTCCCCCGTGTCTGCCATGTGCTGACACACAGGATCTGTCCCTCCCTCCTCACAAGTGGCTGCACAGGGACATTTCAGGGCTTTTCTGAGCTCTCGATTCTTTTATTATTTGCACTTCTGCTTTTAGTGGGAAGAATTAACTGGTAATTCTGATGCTTCTGGGCAAATACCTCAAAAATGAGCAAACGTAGCCAAATGACAGAGTGTAAACAACACTCCCTGAACTACCGGGGACATCACACTCCGGTGCCCCACGCGCGGGGCGTCTTCTTTCCCAAAGCCTCATCTCCCCCTCAAGACCTCGAAGGGTTAAGCCTGCAAATTGCCTTGCTGTGCTTCTGGGACAGCATGAAGGATGGCTGCCACTGCCACGGTCAGGTATGACAGCGCCAATTTGATGTGCTGCCATCAAGGGCCTTCTAAGAGCCGAGCGCCCTGATGGTTTCGTGATGCGAACAGTCGCATCGCAAAATGGTTTTCCTCTCCCGCTGCCTCTGCTTCCATCTGCTGCTGGGCCGAGGCACAGCCGGCTGCCTGCCTGTCACAGCATGTATTAAAATTAGCTGGGGAGGAGGCACTCAGTTGTGCTAATTACATTTTAATCATTGGAAATGTGTTGGCAAATCAAGCCTTGATTGCCATCTCGGAGTCTGTCTCCTCCAGCAGAGTGAAGGGGCCGTCTGCATTAGCCGGGGCCTGCTGGGCCCAGTTCTTTCACAGAAGATAGAATATGGTGCCTGCTGGCCCACCACTGAGACTGCTTTGGCACATTATTAAAAAGCCACAAGGCTTGTTTCAAATCATCACTGTGTGAGCTCTGCTCATTCTCACATCCCTGGGTATTCCAGCCACTTGGTACTTTTAACTATATCTTTAGTTTACCTTGTGGGCTAAAAACCAATTTTTCATGTGTGGGTGGAGGAAGCCACAGCTTTTTTGCAGTTTGTATGGTTGGGAACAGAGATGGTTGTCAAAACGCCTTCCTTGTCAGCTGTAACACTGCACTGAACAGCATCCCAAAATAACTGGAACTTGCACGGCCCCCACTTTATCACGGGGAGGTTCAGTACAAGGCCTGGTTTGGTCAGAGTGAGGGGAGGTGGAGAAGTCCCTTCTCATTTCTGAGTTAGCAAGTCAGAGGAAATGGAGTCCTTGCTGACTCTCAGGCCAGCAGTGCTTGTGAAACCCGCTCAGATAGGAAAAGTGAGGGCCCCAAACCCCAGTGAGGGCCCCCTTTGTTCCTCTAACTAAATGACATATGTGCATCCTAAAATCAGCACGCTGGAAGAGTGTCAAAAGGATGAATTTCCAAGCCCTTTCCCCAGCCACATTTGAAAGAACTTCTTTTTTTTTTTTTTTTTTTTTTTTTTTTAAATCAAAACAGGAAAGCTTCCAGAGCAAGCAACTCCAACCAAAAGCAAGAAGAGCCAGGATCTCTCAAATGTCAAACCATGCAGGCTAAACAAAACCATCAGCATCTACCACCTGCAAACCCTCTCTCAAAACAAACAAACAAACTCTACACTATAGATATTTAGAAATCAACAAATTCATCCTCAAATCTCTCTTTTATAGCACGCAAATGCTATGCCCAAATACTGGCATTACTGGCAGCATGTAAAACCAGTCCCTTTGCTTACAGGCAGCAGTAGGGCTGGACTCCTAGGGCAGTATTTTGCAGAGAGGCAGGGCCAGACTCACAGGGGTTCATCCAAAGCCAAATTTCTGACCAGTTTGATTCATAGCAGGACATGTAAGCAAGTGGCAGATTCCCAAAGCGCTCAGCAGCCAGCAATGCCCATTGTCACCCTTGAGTGAAAAGTTCTAAAAAACCTCACCAGACAAAACACTTGGGGCAGCCTGAGCAGTTCAGTCCTCAAAATGGGAGATAAATATTGAAGTTTTTAACTTCAGCATTGCTTTTTCCCTTGCTGGTGAAGGTGAGGGTAAAATACAGCCCCTGAGTGACCAGTGCCCAGATTTCTGGTTGGGTATTTCTCCACGGGTGGTAACAGGGACTGTGCCCCAGGGGCATTGTGGACAATCAAGCAGATGTAATTCATACATCAGTATCCAGCCCTTCCTGAAATCCCCACCATGCTCCCCTTTTTAGTATGGAAAAATGCACTTTTAGTTGTTCATTACTTACACCCCACACAGGGCCATGCAAAGGCATGATAAAGTCCTAGAGGTTTGAGTACCCAAAGCTCAGAAGGAAGCTGTTCCACCACCCCTGAGAGGCAGCAGATTTTGGGGGGTTTCTTTCTATCTTACACAACTGTGTTGTCATCAAATGTCATGTTTTCATGACTATCATATCATGGAATTGAACACTGATCATTTTATAACCTTAGCAATAATGATAAGGGTTTGAAAATACCACAGAGCAAGGCTATGGTGCCCTGCCATACAGCTGTATTGCATGGATGGAATCTGAAGAAAAAAAGCAAAGTTATGTGTGTTCTAGGATAAAACTTCATATAAAAGTTATAAGGCTGAGAAACAAATAGAAGGTAAAATCTGGCTGATATGCATTAAGACAAAGAGACTCAATTAGTTTATCTAACTTGGCTTACCAGAACATTTCTGTTCTTGTTTAACCTGAGAGTTTTAAATTCAAATGCTCTAATCCTTTCTTAGCTTTCCTAATACGAACATTACACAAAAAATATGATTATTGTAGATGAATGAGACATTGTTTTCATTCAGTACATTTAATTTTCTTTTTGCCTTTTTTATTAAGAGAGAAGTAGATCTGCATTTGTCTCCAATGCTCCCAACCACTAATAACCACACTTTTAAACTAAATTCCTTGTCCAAGAACCATGTTAGCATGGGACCATATTAAAGGGCTGTGATTTCAGCTGCTGTGACTGAGGTTTTGAGTATGTTCAGAGTTAGTTAGCTGATACACTATTTGCACTCTGTGCTACCTATGTAACTCAGAAATACTGGTTTTGTTTGTTTGGTTCATAAACACCAACTTTCCTTTCAGATACCGTCAAGAAAAAGACAGTATGGGACAGTGGGTCACCAGGAAACCTCAGCACGTCTGGGGAACTGTGCTGAAGGGCAGCCCTCAGCTACTGGAAATAAATCAGATCATTCCAGTATTCTTTTAGAATACAGGACAGTCTTTATCAGACAAAGCACAAGGTGGGCATGGCAGGATGCCCCTTCTCCCTTGTGGCAGATACCATGCCTGTGCCGGATGGCCACCTAGGACAAGAGCAAACATGGGCAACAGCACCAACAACTCCAGCTTCAGACTTACTAGATGAAACAACCTGAAATCCAGGTGATTTTCCAGCTGCTGGTAGCAGCCAGTTGCCATGCTAACCCAGAAGCCACAGGGCAATCCCAGATTTCCCTGACAGATCTTTAAGGTCTTTCAAATGGGGCTCGGGCTCTCTGCAATAGCAAAACTGCTCTTCATCATTTAGAGCACAAAAATCAGGGGGCAAACCCCTGTCATATGAGCAATGCAGAACGTCTGATTAAAACCACCAGAACATAAAACCTTTCTATTTTATCTTACAGTCATAAAAATTATAGGAATATTTTGATTGTGTTTAAGATCTGAAAGAATACAATATACACTCCCCTTTTCTTCCTCAAAGCCATCCCTTCTGTCTTCATCTGTGAGTATTTGGTGTTTACCAGGAACTATGGGGACTGTTTGTGGCCATAGTTCTACGACATGTTGGGGGAAAATGGGGATGGGCCAGGCTGTACAAGACTAGACCAGACACCTAACAACCTTCTCAAGCTTTATTTCTCCATTTTCTAAGTCAAGTTAGTATCTATATTCCTTTTGTAAGCTCTCTTCCATGGAAGTACCTAAATGAAGGAACAAATGATACTTTTAATCCTTGATAAGGACTGCAATATTCAAACATTTACCAGCTCCAAAGCAGAAGTAGCAAAGAGCTCAGCTTTGTCCCTGTGCATTTGTCTGTCTCCCTTCTCCTGTCCTACAGAAAGGAGAAAGTGTTCTTGAAGTACCTGGGTACTGAGAAGTGAGTCACAATCTCAGTTTAGGTACAACAGCCCTTAGGCATTCAGGTTTACCCATCTAAAGACAATCTCTGTCCCATGACTGGAGAGAGCCTAAGGAGACTGCTATCCACTCCTGAAAGATAGCCTTGAAAATGCTTTTCCTCGAGATACCCAGACAAGGTGCCTAAATCCTTCCTTTAGAAGAAGCAAACAGAAAATGAGATTAAACACAAATATGGAAAGAAGAGAAGGCATCTTATTTTTCATATGAAGAGCAAGCCACCCTTTCTCCAAGACCACCTGAAGCTAATTCCTGTGATAGCCCTTGGTCTCTATCTCATGATTCAGGTTGCACATAACACAAGTTACACTGCTAAACATCATCTCCTTATTTCCATTACTGACCCTTCATGCAGCACTTTCTGTCAATGTCTTTGTTCTGTCTGCTTCCATTTGGAAGAACAAAGACACCTTGCCAAAGGTAAATTAAGGAATTTCCATAAGCATTATTGAAAAATAGAAATGAAATCCCAACTCTGCACACCCCAGGGTTTACTGCTACAGAACTTCCACTGCTGCATGAACCATGCATTGGAAATGCAGAAGCACCACAGCTAAAGGGTGCTTTTAGTGAAGAGTACACTGAGAAATAAGCTGCTTCCCATCACCAAGTACATTCTTCATCTTCAGCGTAACATTTATAAGGCTTGTTCAGGGAAAAAAAGTGTTAAATCTTTCATCAGGCTACAGACACTTCATTTGGAGTCTTCACAGAAACCCAAAGTAGTGCCATAAGGTGCCTGGAAAATTAGCCAAGATAAAACCTTCAGGGCCATGCACGCTACTGTTTTCAAATCTGTTCTTTCATCTGATGTGCCAGTCGAAATTACTTCTGCAACATGGTCAGAACCAACCTGGATGGATTTATAATGCCTCAAATTGCTATGGGCATATTTTTGTGAATTGCCTAGGGAGAAACAGATAATTCTCTTTAGATTGTGCGAATTGCTAATTCTTATGCACGTCATGTGTTTTCCAAGTGGCATGTTTAGACAAGAAAATTGCAGAATATTCCTGATGTCACCAGAGCTCTATGCTTAGAAAGCCACAGCAGCGTAGGACAGTGTCCTTTTACATCTCTTAGTGTATATATGACAAATCATTTTAACTCAGACAATACTTGTTACCTTTTCTCACTAGATGACTGCCTCTGTAAGAGGGGAGGCAGATGATGAAAAGCAGACTAACCAGTTAGAGCAATGAAATACAACTACTTGTGAAGGGAAAGGAAGCAGAACTCAGCCTTTTATTTGCTCTGGTTAGGCAATTGGAATGAACAGTTTAAGTGTCATCTTTGGAGTCGACATGCCAAGTCATGTTTCATGATATTTCATCTCTCTCTGTTGGCATTATTACACTAGACACAAAAACCCTCACAAAGACTGCCTTGCAGCACCCTTTCCTGATAAACAAAGCCTGTGCCATCAGCCCGTGAAGTTCCGCTCTCTCCTCAACCTTCTGAATTTTTTTTTAACTCACTGGCCAATTTCACCCACATTTGACAAGAGATTTCAGAGATAATTAAGCTCCTGTGGGTTTTCTGAAAAAGGCGGCCAGTTGGTAGAGAGACCTGGTAAGTCTGAAAGAAAGGCAGCAGTGTGTGATCACACCTCGCTTCGTACCAGAAAACGCACACAGAAGAGAAATGTTATAACAACTCCAAGGAAAAAAAACATCAATCAGAGGTTTCAATTAACTCTCTCTGGGAAAACAGGCTTTGATAAGTTTTTTTGCTCACGGAACTACTCTTATTTATTTTACTACCTATGACTCAGACTTTGAGGTGCCAGCTTTTAACTAATATATAAATTATCTTCATCCTTAAAACCAACAGGGACATCTCAGTATAGTGTGTATTATAATGCATAATTATAGCTTCAGGGCAACATTTTAAATGAAAATGTAACCTATACAAGAAAAGAAAATTCCATTTGTATTATGACCAGATTTTGCTTTTAAATTGATGCCATCCATGTGGAGAACTCAGTAAACTGTCTGTCCAACCAGCACAGAAATGATGGTCCCACACTTACAGCTGGAGGCCATAAGATTACTAAACCCACGGATTTTCACCGTAATTCCTGGTTGACACAGTCTTCTTTAGCAGCCTTGCATAAACAACTCCTTCTCTCTTTCTGAATCCTTCGTCTGTAAAACAAGACTCTGTTTGCCCCTTCCCCTCCACTTCACTTTTCATTCTGTTTGTGTTAGACTGTCTTCTGTATAAACTGTGTGACGCCTGCTTTCCTCTGAATGCCTATTAAACTCTGTTTTCTAATTCAAATAAAGCCAAACACAAACATACTGAATCTATTTTTTGAAGTATTTTAAGTGGATTTTTGTTCTGTTTCATTTAGCCCTTGATCACTGGCCATGAAAAAATTCCAGTGGCTCCAGAAAGCTGGGCCTGTCCATGAGGAGAACTCCAGCTTAACAAATCAGTAGTAGCTTTGGGGTACTTTAGGAGGTGCAAGGAATAAAATAATTGCTTTTCTTTATTGGAAAGGATACATGATTAATATACTTGCTTTCACATGCGTTTTGCATGTAGCTTAGATTTGGTTTTACAAGAAGGAGTAACAAATTACCAGCCCCTGACTAGTCACTTTAAATCCCCTTTAGATTTCATCACTGCTTTAAATGGTGTTTCACAAGGCACACAGAAAAGAAATTTCTTTTCAGAGGGAGGGGAAAACAGAGTTGCTAAACCAGTGTTGTACTCTATCCCTGCGGGATGCAAAAATAATCTATGACTGTGACTTCAATGAATTTAGTTAACTACAGCTAAATTGCATCACAGAGCCTCTCTTTAACAGATCTGCAATAGTTAATGAACGTGGTGGGGAGACCAGATATTTCTTCAAAACAACTCATCAAATAAGCTGCCTCTACTTAACAGATGTAAAGGCAGGGCCCAAAGTAGAAGCTGGCAGAAACAGATGGTGCCTAAGGGCAGCTTTCTGTTTCAGTGCTCTTGGGGGCTAGGTTAGGCAAGATGGGAGGTGGAGAGAGGTGGGGGTTGTGTTTTTCGGCAGCAGGTAAAATCCATTTGTCACACCAGCTCCAAGTGGGCTTCCAGCACAAAAGTTTAATATCTGAAACCAATGAGGCATTCTGCTCTCCGAGTGCAGCAAGGCAGGAAAGCCTCACAGAGCAGTATGGAGCCCCAGCCTTTTTTCAGCAGGGAAAGATGTCAAACTCCTCATTCGGAATGACTTGCTTTTCCTCTTTCTTTTCAAACAAATAAAAAATGGGTATGCAAAGGCAAGTGTTTTATCTTATTATACCTTCAGGGAAAGAACACGGAACGACGAAAGGAAGTGTGTTTTCTTTCTCTGTTCTCCACAGAATAACATCAGTAACCTCATAAAAGCAGCCCCTGCTTCCTCCTTCTCTGAAATACAGACACATCCACTGCAGCACCAGCAATAAATCCCCATTGCCTCCATCTTCGACCATTGCCAAGGTATGTGCCATAGAGAGCATTTTTATGAGCTGGTCTTTGACTGCCAGGATTTTACCTTCATAAAGAAGAGATTTTAGTCCATTCTGTCTATTTATTTTGTGTAGAGGAATCAAGGTCAATAAACCATGGAGAAATTCACTCTACCTTATTCCATTTCACACTTTTGTCATCCACGCTTTATCGAGTATCTGAATGAATTTTTAATATCATGCCACAAAATGCTTTGGTCTTCTATCATATGCTGGGACTCTATAAATCTGATAACACTTGGGAGTTCTCAAATATACTCAGCACTGAAGAAACAGCTTTAAAGTTTAGTCATTCTGATGAAATGTAAGAGCTTATATCAGTGACAGGTTGACAGAAAAAGCTGTTTTCCTTTCCATTTCACAGACTTCCACGTATGAACGCCATGAAACATGTCAGGACTTTCTCTGAGTCTATGAAGACAGAGATGGCATCTGCTCCCAGTGGGGAGCCCTTCTAACCAGTAATACCGTAAAATTTCATGATTCTGAAACCTGATTGACAGCCAAAGGCAGGGCAGGGAGGAGGTGTTTACTGTATTTTATAGGAGAGCATGAATTGCTTGTCTTGGCATATGATGTACATTTTTATGGCATACAATGCCACTTTCAGCATTTTTTTTTAAATAAAATGTATTCATGCTGGCTGAACAGGTTTATAATTTCCTATTGCTGAAAAAAAAAAAAAAAATCCATTTTTTAAAACCAAGCATTAACCCCACACACTCATCACTACAGTTTTAACTAAGTGGGCAAAAGACAAGGACTTTGGGGCTTAAGAAAATCCATACAGATTTATTCTATTGGCAGCCCAGCCCAACAGTACCCTAGCTTCTCACAGTACCAGCATGAAGTTGATCCCACCTTCCAATGATAGCAGATTAAGGAATTTGATCCACTGATGCTATGGTCTGTGAAACATTATCTCAAAATACTGTGGCCAAATTGAGATCTCGTTAATCAACTCAGTTGTATTATCACATTTGCTCTTTTGACAAATACACATTTATACAAACCCACTGAATTTACTCAGCAGTAGACATAACATTACAAGTACCTACCCCCAAACTTCAGTTCCATCCCCCAAGCAGTACACTTGCTGGTGTTTGCCTACCTGAGGAACATAATTGTTCCTGATTTTGGTACCTACTGGAACACAGCAGTTTTCACCTTGTGAATTGTTAAATCCCAAAATCACAATAAAATGTCCTCCAAGAGAGATCATAAGGAAGAAGAGCAAACCACTAGTGGGCAGCTTTCAATTTACTTGATAACTCGACATCAGAAGAAATTTTTTAGGGATGGACAATTAAAAAAAACCTTTACAAACAGCTACAGGGCTTGCAAGCACACTAACCCCCACACTCCTTAGTGTGCACATGGTGATACAAAATCTTCCTGACAAAAAGGCCAGAGGAAAAACCCAACATTGTTGCTGTCCTGTAATTTCACTGACTGTAGCAAGACTAACTACAGAATTAAAGGCTGGCAGGGACTGTGCTCATTTATAGGAGGTGGACATCAAATCTGAATTGCTTGACCTTGTAATGAAAGACTGCAGCAAGCACTGTGTAGATAAGGATTTAGGGGACTGATTTATCTGTGTACACAGAGCTAGGGCTCTTCTCAGGTTTAAGGTGATGAAGAACTGTGGAAGTACTCAGAAAAAAACAGACATTTTCAGAGTCTGATCTCCTATCTTTTATTTCCCCTGAAATCACTGTGCATGGAAGAGGGAGGAGAGATCCAAATGCACTTATCAATAATTAGCCTCACATTAATTAATTTATTTTTTATTTTGTCATGCCAATATAGATGTTGGTGACATGTAGTATGGTGTAAAAACCTCACATTAGTTGGGAATTCAGCCATAGGCCATTAATCCACTGGAAAGGAACTACTGGAACTACTGAGGTTAGAAAGACTGGGAAAATCTTCAGGAAAATCTGCCAGGAAAATCTTCAATATATTTTTTGAAATGCCATCCTCTGACTTCTGGAAATGTGGGTATTTAATCCATGCACTTAATAATGTCCTAGCAGCTCTCTGGGATCTGCATGTACTAAAGCATTTTAACTACTTTGCTTCTGATTCAGATGATATTATGGATAACTCTAACAGATGGCACTCACGATACTGCTGCTTTAGAAGACAAAGCTTTTCTAGCCAACTGCCACTTGTCTTCCTTCTGCTTTTCTTTACTAAGGGTATGTCAAGGTGAAATAAAGTTCAGGCTTTTACCAGCAAGCATCACCAGGGCATTTGGAATGCCAAATGGCACAGACAGAAAAGGAGAAATAATTAAATACAGAAAGGCTGGAGCAGAAGCAAAGCAAACTAAATATGCAGAAGATGAGGGGCACACCCAGAAACTTGAGTGATCTTATCACACAATTAGAAAAGACAAAGGTGCCCTTATGTAACTGTTCTTCCTCTTCAAAATGAAGAAGAGATTGGCTGTCCTCATACATGTTTATAGACATAATTCTGTCTGAGGTGACTTCACTGGGGAGAAGTCTGTAACAAGAACAGGTTCCCACTTCCAGCATGCACCTACTGGTGCCATCGATTCCTGGCTCCTAGGAAACAGCTTGTTTCAACGGACCTCAAGTACACACAATGCACTGCTGAAAACTTACAAAAGCATGGGCCTTATTCTTGTAATAATTATGACAATTTTACATTGACATAATTGTCAAAATTGTGAAGTTGTTCTGTGTTTACCATGCTACTTGTATTACTGCAATGAGACCATGCTTATTTTAGCAGTTGCACAACAGTTCAGCTTCAAAGGACTTCCAAGGTAATCGTGGAAGCAAAAAACAAACAAACAAACAAAACAAAACAAAAACAAAAAACAAACAAAACAAACAAACAACAAAAAAACCCCACAAAAAACTAACAAACAAACAAAAAAGCTAATCTGTACCTTCAATCTTATAAAACCAAGTTAGAAACTCCAGGAGAACAAAGTGCAGCATTTTAAGGGTGGAATTTCAAAGGAGAACTCTATGGGGTTATTTTCCTATTAGTCTGATTAGCATACAGAAATAGTTTACTCCAGGCTTGGCATGCATTCTGAGAGAGATTCAGAGGAAAAGTAATCCTTAAAACTCTTTTCATCTTGCTCTGTTTTAACTGCTTCAACCACAAAACAATCTCAGAGTTGCTCTTCCAAGCCCAGAACTGTATCAGTTTATAGCTCTACACTCTGGTCTATCATTATTGTTCTTCACTAGCACAACCTGCAGTGTATGGGTTTGAGTTAGAGGTTTTGCAAACTATTTGGATTATTTTATGTGTAATTGACTACCACTATAAGAAAAGTTCCATTTTATTCTGGGCCACATAAAGAGCACAGTATATAACATATTGTATGGCACTGAATGCTGCAGCCAGAACAGGAAAATAGTCTGAGTAGTTATTATCAGTTTGATTTATAAGTATGTTATTTACAATACGCAACAGATGTTCTCCGAATGTTAATGGGAAAATACAGGCCCTGTATTTATTTCTTTTCTGACAGACTAAAAAGTGCAGCTAATATAATAATAATCTTGGAAAATCCAAAGATTACTTCGCAATTTGGAAAATGCCATGTTGAGTCATTAGTCTTATTATCTGGTATTTTTATAACTCGCTAGATAAACACTGTAAATTATGATTTCCTGGTAATGATCCTTTATATGTGCAAAAACAGGCCTCCAAGAAATCTCAATTAGGCTTAAGAATAAGTGTTCTTAAATTAACCCTAGCCCCCCAAATCATGCAGTAATGTGTGTATGTGTGTGTGCACACGTACAGGTACTCCCCTCCCCACGAATGGGCAGGATCAGACCCCCAAGCCCTGTCTCCCTCCCTGCTAACTGCTAACAGAATGTTTGCTTTAGCTCTGTGCTCTTCAGTCTGAGGTCTGTGAACCCAAGGGGGTACACATGCTCCTGATATGAAGGGCTGTGAAAATGGGACTTGGTTTGTTTTACCCTATTAAGGTCTTTAAATCCCTTGATAAAAGCATAAAGGAGCCCATCTGCTGAAAAAAAGCTTCTGCTTGCCCACCAACCCCTGCTCTTCAGGCTTGAAGTTCATTCCTGATGTTTGCCATGGAGTTATCAACTGCCCTGGTGTGCAGTACAAATGATTGCATAGGCAGATAAAACTGAACAGAGAATTTTTACACTTCACAACTGTTAGGTGTGCTTAACTTGAGAGACTCAGGGACAGCATCAGACCTGTCGTGTTCTGAGTTTTGGGGTTTTTTTTTCCTGCTCTTTGGATGAAAAGGCTATGGACAAAAGTGACTTTTCTCTTTCAGTAGTACCTGATCTGACTTTCTTGTATGAATAATATTGCACTGCACTGAAAACTCTTAAGAGCCATGCAGGAGCATGAGAGGACAAAAAGCTTGATTAGCCATTGCTGTGAGCCTACAGAGTGTCTGAAATACTACTAACCTGAAATGGTAATTTTTTTTCACCAAACATTCAGGGTTAAAGTGGAAGTTGGCGCCTTTATTATGTAATATCTGACAGTAATGAGATGTGTAATTTTATTTATTTATATTGTCTGGCTTTCTAAGAAAAAAAGGTATATGCAAACAGGCTGTCACTCTACCCAGCCCTAGTGATTTTCAAACTCCTGGCTTCCTTTCAGTTAAATTTGATAGAGATCTAAAAAGCACCAAGTTATGAGAAGTTTTATGCAAATCAGTAACTCTAGTAACAGGAAAGACAGATTTGACAGATATAGTTCAGCTCTTTTATTAGACAGATGACCAAAACACACAACACACTGTTTGCTTGGCCAGGGAAGGAATATAAGACAGATCCAGAAACACATTGTGTGTGCATGGGCAGAGGGAGGGATGATGGTTCCACAACCTAGGACACAAATCTAAGGCATTCAGACTTAATTATTTTCTATGCTTATAGTACCGTTTGTTTTAGCAGTGTGAGGAAAATGAGGTGCAATATAGGTGTAGAGCACTAATTAAGTGATGTTCTTTCAAAATAACAAAGTCATTATCTCTGCCCAAAGAACTGCAGTTTAGGACAATTTTGCAAGGATGAAATCTTGATTCTTTCATAGTTTTCTCCCCATCTGAGACCAGCAGTTGGGAAAATAACATTCATTGCTACTGTACATGACAGGAAAAAAAAAAAAAAAAAAAAGAACAGCCACATCTGGTATCATTAATACTTCAGCAGTCTTCCTATTTTTAAATTAGTATCATTCTGCAAGCAAAATAACAGCTCCTCACAGAGCCTACCAATCTGCAGAAACAAAGCAACAAACAAACCTGCAGTTTGCTGGTACAGCTGCAGACAGCTCTGACAAGCTTCTCAAAACACAAGCTCAGGGAGGCTGATGCTGCAGAGGCACTGAAACACCACGCTGGCATGTGCCTGTGAGTCTGTAGAGGTGCAAAGTGAGGCAATAAACTCCCAACCAGCTCCTGCTGCCAACTGGGCTGGGTGCAAACTGCGCAGACACCTGCGGCTCCGCTCCATGGACCAGGTGCACCCAGAACATCTCCTGGGTGCTGCCAAGGGGACAGGGTCACAGGGAACCAGCTGGGTTTCTAGGGCAGCTCCAGAAAGGTCTCTGTGGAGCCCTTCCAGCTCCTGCTTGCAGAACCCTCAGCAAAGGGCAGGATGGTTTCCTACGAACCCTTCCACGAATGTCAGATGGGGAGGGGGAATCTGACTCACAGTGTAAGCTCAGTGTAACTTTATTTCTTCTCAAGGGTGAGAATTCCTGAGAAATATAATAACAGGAGAACAAAGATGTGTCTGTAATAGCTTTGCTCAGGCAGGACCAGAACTGAGCCAGCTCTGACCCTGGCGTATTGTCTCTTTTGGCTCCACAAGGCAATTGCTGCCCAGATCAATCGTTTCTGCAATAACACAAAGGCAAATACACATGAATGAACTGTGGGACAGACTTCAGGAAATATCAGTCTCCTGAGGTAACCACAAGCTTAAAATTAGGCTTGAAGATGACAAAAAAGTCTGTCTGTCTGTGTCCTGACGTGTTCCATCCATCTCAGGCAGTTACCAAGGCTTCATCTCCCCTGCTTACTTACGTCAATGAAATCAAACAGGCTCTTGAAGCGACCACAGGAAGCTCTCCACATGTTCACTGAGGCCTCTGGAGTTTTTCCCCATTATTCAGTTCTCACTTGGTTGCCAATTCAAAACACCAAAACAAAAAGCAGAGACATTTCTCAATCCTTCCTCGTGAGGGATTTACCCATGTAAATCCCATCACAGAATAATGCCTCTGGACAAAATTTAAGACAAAATTTTCCACTCTCGTTGAGCACTTGCATTTTCTCAGGTGCTCCTTCTTACTGACAGTCTGGTACTATCTACAGCAGTACAAAATGAGCCATCAAATTGTCACTGTTTGTTTGCATTGGGCTTTGTACATAGAAGCATTGCCCAAACTGATTTCTACTGCTAACTGTAAGAGATTTGTAGGTAAAGAAATCAGTGTACTGAGGAACTGAGTAAGTCTTAAAAAGTCTCTGCTGGGAATTAATCTGCCCAATTCTTTTATGTCAGATATTGTAGGTCTCAGAATAGAAAACCAAAACAAAACACACAAAAACCCCAACACAAACCCACATAGGTCACATTTTAATCTCAGTAATGAAGTAATTAAATCTGATCCTCGGTAGGATGGTGGAAAATGGTAGAAAACCCACCATTCACTTTTTCCTACCTCTTTTAAGGACCTTTCCATGTCTAGATTTCTCCTGCCCTACACCAACTCTTGTTGCTTTGCCCAGACTAAAATAACTCTTGTGCAGCTATGTGTCCTATATCCTAGTGAGCCTTTAGATGCTGCTTTTTCATTTTTCCCAGCTTCTCTTCACTTTAAACCAGGATATTGGTTCTCACTTATGAACTGAATACAGTGAGAATGGAGGACGCAGATCACCTGCCATAACCCAGGCAGGTTAACTTGTTGTTCTTCACCTTCAGAAATCTCCATATTTCAAAAGGAGTTTCTCTGCAGGATGCTTTGTGAAATATGGCATGCATTACTCCTCTATACCTTTCCTCTTATTCAACTTGGATAATGAAGTGCAAGCCAGACTGAGGCTTGTGATCAGGCTGTCACTAAACCTGATACTTAGCCGAGTGTTTCGAACAAAGCAAAACAAAAAAGCTCTACAGTAATTGTAATTAGCAGGCTGGGAAAAATCTACCCATACCTTAGCTGAAGGAAGGTAGACAGGACCTTAAGCACATCACTGACTGAAGGAAAATTTTATGAGCAATGTAACTATAGAACTCTCCATTTCCACTCTCCATTTCCATACAAAGACTTAGCACATCTGGACAACAGTATTTCCTATAGCAGGCTCATCAGCTGTCAGACAAACCATATACTTCTCATAAAAAAATAACGGAAAATTTGCAAGCTCACATTTGCAGAGGGCCCTCAAAAATGGGGGTTTCTGTGGCTAGGCCTTATTTGCCATGCCTTGTGAAGCCAGTGGGTTGGAAAGGAAAGCATCACTCAGGCTCACACTCAAAGCATCTTCCAAGGAAACCAACACAGGGTAGGTCCAGCTTCTCTGGACAGCAAAGCACTGCCCAGAGCTCCCACAGACCAGTTATAGGGTCAAAATATTATATTAAGGCTGAGTGTTCTGCTTCTAGGCTGCAGTCCTTTTGATCAGGTTACTCTGGAGCAGGCTGGCATTAGGGGCCCGTGTGATGTATGTTTGCTGTCAGTGCTGAAATAACACTAAATGCATCTGAGCAGGCCCCACCTGCTGAGCAATATGTTCTCAGTCCCTCAGGCAGAGCCGTGTGCCACTCGGCTAGGAAAAACTTCCTCCCACCCAGCACATGGCAGAGCAGTGAGATAGAGACTCACGTGCCCCCTGTACAGGGGGTGGGATGGGTCCCAGAACACCCACACACACACACCTCTCTTAACTTGCAGCCTAACTCCCACATGGAGTTACAAAATGAAAGAAAAGAAAGAAGAAAAAAAAGGGGAAAAAGAAAGAAGAGAAAGAATGGCAGCCTGCTAATCACATCGGTAATTACCACAGTTGGCTGAGAAGCTGGCTTGTTGATGCTTGATTCATGAGCTCCTGTTGCAAGCCAAGAAGAGAGAGCAAAGATGAAAATATCCTTATTTATTTATTTGTAAGTACAGCAGGAGACTCTCCGAAACATTGGTGGAGACCACAGCTCAGGCTAATACACGGGAGGTTGCTCTCTGCCTGCCACAGGAGCTCACACAGCGACACTGATTTCTTCCTGAATTGATCGACGTGATCACTCTGTACCACCTGCAGTTTTCTCATCACAGACAAGAATTAGCAGGGCACGGAACCAGGACACATCCTTTTTCTGAGAAGAGGAGGAGGTGTGTTTCTGATGGCACCTCTGGACACACCAGCAGGTTGCATGCAGATGAGTGTCCTGCTCATTCATGCGTTATCGCTGCCAGCGCCTACAACCTGCGCGGCGATACCTCGGAGAAGCAAAGTACTTCCCAACCCTCAACACACATAACAAATGGAAAAGGATGAGCTCCATCCCATCTGGAGAGCAAGCTCTCTGCAGGTCACATTAAACAGTGTAATTAATAGTTGGAGACTAAATCGTGCAGCTCTCCTGTTTCACTGAAAATAATGCTTTCAAAGAGCAGTAGAATTTGGGGCTTTTTCATGACTGTTCTGCTATGCAGAAACAGTTGCTAAATAATGCTAAATGGTTTTTTCCTCTCACACCAATATCACTTGGAGATAGAGCTTCACTGCTTCAGAACTGCACTTTGTGTATCGAAGTACAAAAATACAATTATTGAGCTTCATCTGCACAGCAGCAGACTTTTGCTGTGCCAAGTTTCCTATTAAAGAGATTCTTCTGAACTTCCACTAATTGCTGTCTGCGTTAAGTTATATTATCAAATGAATCCAACCTAATAAACATTTATGGATATTTCTTCATGTGAAAAGGGGAGTAATTTTCATGAAAGCATGGCTAGGCAATATGGACAACAGTCTTCCTAGTATGAATTACATAGCAGGACATTTGTAAGTCAAGAAAGCAATACTGTTCAAAGCTTTAGAGGGTTTTAATATTCAAACGTTTTAGAGTTCTGTTTCTAGTTTTATTCTTTTACTTCCATATCTATATAGAATGCCTAAAAATCTAGTGAGAGCAGCAGAGCAATTAACTTGTAGGTAAGGGAATTATGTCAGAGATACAGGGTAAGAGCCTGCTTAGTCCAATTTCTTATGAACAATGCAGATGGCATTTTATTACCTTAGCAGCACGAAGCTTTGCACAGCCTGGGTGTTTCTTTCTGCTCCCAGTACTTTGCAGCTGAAGAGTACATATATAAGTATGCTCTGCTTAACATAAGTGTGGATATTCTCATTACTCATCTAAGGAGAGACCTTCTAAGCCATCTCATTAAGAGCTGACATCCATTAACACATGGAAACAAACTTGAGACATCTTCAAACATCAGCCATAGCAAAGGCAGAGTAGGTGAGTGACTGTGATGGAGAACCAGCAATCCCTTCCTGCCCAGGAGAGGCAACACCTCACAGGTAATGACTGTAAAAGCTCTCCTTGAACAACCTGGCTTCACACTGAGCTGGATGGACACTACCCTCTGACTGGAAGGTTGGGGTTTTTTAGATTACATGGACCAAAGCAATGCTGATCATTTCTCCTTTGGAGTCCCCTGCTTAGTATGCTGTAAAATTAAATGAGCTTACTCCCCATTTCTTCCCAAACAGCCCTCACATGGTAAAGACTTCTGGACACTGCTAATCTGTGACAAAACCAGGCAGTGTAATTAGTCCTGCCAAACCATCTGTCAGGCCTGAGAGACTTGGATGATATTTGGGAAAAGCACTGAAACATGTGTGTGCTTGTCCTAAGTCCCAGACCATCAAAACCTGGCCAACAGCTGGGTAAAGAAGGCTTTGACACTTCTGTTGAAAAGGCCAGAGAGAGAAAAATGCTGCTGATACAGAAAGGCACAGAGTATTCCTTACTTCAAAATCCTGTTACAAATGATCAGCTCAGCACTGCAAGTACCTGACAACGATTAAAACTGCCCTGATACTCCCATGGCAAAGACCTAAAATCCATTGCAGCAGTCACCAGAAACACTGCAGGAGCACCCAGCCCAGGACACAGCCTTAAAACCTGTGTGTGTTGTGCTTTTACCCCCAGAGCCCCTTCAGATCCCACACGGAGCAGCAGCACTCGGAGAGGCGTTCTTGGGGGAGACAGAAAGACAAAGATGGAATGGAGTGGGAAGGTGTTCATCCCAAGGGAAAGGCCCCTCCTGGGAAGGATTTAGCATACACTGCTCCTGAAATGGATTGGCTCTGCTGCTTTGCCAGAACAACTCTAGAGGTTCCCTCACCACGCTTCTCTCCTAGAAAACACTTCTGATGCATTTCACAGCAGAACTGTGAACAGAAAAGGGAGAAAGGAAAACATTAGCTTGAGAGTATTTCTGTATCCTACAGCCTGCCATGAGATAAACCATACAGACTTGGTGCTTATCTATGGACCATAATAGAATGAATACATTAGGAAGGTTAAAACCAGTTGAGCCTGGCCAAGTCAGAGTACAACAGCAGTGCTTCTGCCTGACAAAAGTCTTGTGGGGTACACAAAGTGTGTGCTTACCACTGGGATTTGTTGATCCAGCTGGTCAGTATATGCCCAAGGGCCACGGCCCACAGTTAAACAAACTGCATTCATCATAAAAACATGGCTATAACATGGTCTATAAACATGGCTACAATGATTTTGGTTAACTTCCTACTTGCCAAAATTTGCTACTTTTTCCATGTAAACATTTTTCACAGAAGAACTGTGACACAGTTCAGAAAAATAAATAAGCACAAGAAGAGTTTTGCTTTTTCTGTAATGATTTTACTGGTCTGGAAGACTCTCAGTAGTGACAGTCAGCTAATCCTGATTTTTTTCCTGGGGTGGACGTGGGACAATATCACAACCAGTGACCCTATTTCAGTTACAGAAGGGTTGCTCAGGAAGCAATCAATTTTTTACCACTCAAATTTGATTTCAAGTACGTAAGAGATTTGATTCAAATCTCATTGTCATTTGAGACAGTTTCTGGATACTCTGCTCTGATCAGGCAGTGTCTGCACCCCACCCACACACCACCAGTGGTTCTCACAGACATGATGCTCCAGTACACAAAATTACACACACAGCCAATGCTGGTCTCAAATCAGGTATTTCAATGCAGTTTCATTTTCACATGGAAGAGTTTGTCTTGAGGGAGAGTACAAGGAGGAACAAATACAAACTTTGAAACCCTGTAAATTGTCTGGGAGCACAAATGCCATTCTCCAGGCCATGCTCTAAGTCCTGAGATGATGAAATTGTACCACAAACACTTGCATCTCATCATGTTGAAGAAGAAGAAAGGCTAGATACACAAAAGGAGCCAGAACAGCTATTAGACATAGGTAAAGATGCAGTCAAGCTTCATAAATTTCACAGTCCAGGTATCTTTAATGCAGAATGTATTAAAACTGTTCAACTCTTCATGTGTTTTTACACATCTGTGGTTTTAGATAACCTTAAAAAAATATAATCAAAAGGATCTGATATTGACAATAACAATCTAGCAATAGTTAAGAATACTGACAAAGCTTTTCAATTTTCAGTCATGGAAGAGTGTCTGCTGAGACTCTCCAAACACTGACTGACCCTCAAAGGCCTCTCAGTTGATTCAACCACATTTCCTGAAGTCACTATGTGTAAAAGGAACACAGGCAGGATGCTCACTGAGCATCCCCATGCTACTGTCATATATGCCAAAGCTCTACAGATTATTAATACATGGGCTTGCCCCCTTCATTCTACAAGAGGTCTTGTAATGCCTGAAATTAATTGGACAAGAGTTCAGCAGCTCCAAAAAGATGATTAAGATCAATTATTAATTCATCTTCCTATTCTTTTACCTGTATTAAACTTCAGGATTAGAACTCAACACTAATGAAACAATAAAAAATAAATAGTAAAAACCCAGCCATTCAATAAAAAAAAATAAAATAGAGGAAATAATTTTTTCATGTTATAAAACCTCTCAGTCAGACCATACTGTTACATTTGGTATATATGAAAGAATAATAATTGCACCTTCTCTTCAAAGTAAGATGTTATTTTCTGATTTTTCTTTTAAGGAAAATAAGACACGTGAAGTTTAAGGGAAGTGCCCTCAAGACATTTGGGTGTAGACACAAAATGTAGGCAACAAACAAAAAAGACAGATGTCTTTGTGTGTGTTTGTGTGTCTGCAAAAAGAGCAAGTGTTTGCAGCTATACATGGAGGCTGAGGAGGATGTTTGTTTAAAATCTGTATTTGCTGGAGTACTCTGGAGGATGTGAGAGTGGGAATGAGAGATCTTCACATCTTAACCAAAGAACCATGATGTGAAAGACATTAAGCAGGAGTGGTGCTGAGGTGGTATTAACAAACAGGAACAAAGAACAGAAAAAGGTTAAAAATGGTGTAACTAAAATCCTCTTCTTCTTTCAACCGCCTGAGCTTTAGACTTTTATTCCCAAGAGCTCTCCAGTTTTCTTCTGTGTCTCCTAGGAAAACCAGAGAAGCCTGGATCTGAGATTTCCAAAAGGGGAAGAAAAAAAAAAAAGCAAGCCAAGAACTAAACAAATAACCTTTCAAAATGTCTTGTACAATCTCACGAAGCAAATGGGACACAAGCTGACCGCTTTTTTCCCCCTCTTCTCCCTTTCAGGTCACCTTTATCCATGACATACAGCAACAAAAGCTGGAAAATGAAAGCTAAGGCCAACAGCCTGTCCTTAACTCATCCTGCTGTGCTTTGGTACTGCAGGGCTCTCAGATTAATGTGGATGTCACACAGCATATGCTGTAAAAACGAGGCACGGCAGGACATGTTAAGAATGGAGGGATAAGGCTTTGGGCATCTTATGAAGGTAAAGCTCAGAGACCTGAAATGGTCCAGCTCCAAGGATTCAGCCATTTGTTACCTGGATCTCTTCCCTCAGACCTGCAAGCAGCAGCATGATGGTCATGGAAGCATCTGGTTTTCCTTAGCATTGAATCCTGCAACTCTGCTTGAGCACTGTTGCTTTTATTTTTAAAACAATACATGGGTTGCAGGTATTGAACACACTGAGATCCCCCAAATCTCTGATCTTCATAGTCAGGCACACAATACAACACAAAGATTTTTTATGGGCTGGTATTTTATCTTGCAGAGCTGACAAAAGGCTTTTCAAACAAGGAAAATGTGGAGAGTAACGTGTTGTGCAAATTCTCAAGCAAAGTGCTGGGGGGGGAAATCAAAGTCCAGTGTGAAAACAAGGAAAATTTCATGTACCACCCTTGTTCTCCAAGACTTTTAGTAATTATCAGAAGCTAGGAGCTACTGAAGTACAAGTCTTCATACGTTTCACTTAAAGACAATGGCTATACATTTAAAATAACAGGTACTTCTTCCACCTCCCAGCCCAATTCCATTTCAACAATATCTCAACAGTTTAAATCTGCTGTAACTATAGTATCAATAACTGAAATATATACACAACAACTCTCCAAATCACAAGCTGTGTTCGGAATTGTGCACAGAAGTCACATTTGAACAGCTAAAATGACCCCTGGAGATTAAATTGAAGTGGAATGAAATCAAACATCAAGGGCTACCTTCTGACATCGTTGCCATCCAAGTCAGTAAACACCACCCTGCACCATGGGCTGCTCAACACATCTGCCCACAGGGAAAGCTCAGCTGCGTATTTCTTGTGACCAAACTGCAGCAGGAGATGGTCAGAATCTGAATTTCACCTTTGGTAGCCAGAGAAAACACTGCAACCCACGCGTGTACGAGGCAGGAGGCAGGGGATGGTGAAGTGACTGACTGCTGAAAACCCCACCAGTAAGTCCTGCCCTGGGAGCAGGGAGGAGGAGCAGGGAGGGAACTGAGGCTGAACTTTTGTTTCTTCCCCATATGCTCTCAAGATAACAACAGCTGACTGTGATCTCTATAAACTTGGTCAGCAAAGCAAAAGGTAGCTGACAAAATACCTTCTCTTTTCTTCTCTGTGAATAGCACCTCTTGGCAGCTTATGAAACCTTAGCAGAATCTATTCCTGTTGCATTGAAGATGTGCCAGCAAACTGTAAACTCCCTAAGAAAGCAAAAGGATGCTCTCTTAAGTCTTAATTACATGACCAGCACTCCCTGTTCCTAGTGGTGAAACTCCAAACAGGCTGGGAGTTCTTTTTGGAAGCCTCTGCAAGGGGGAAGGTGAAACCCTGCTGGAGGGGCTGGAACCAGGTTCTGAATTTGCAAAGAGAAAAGCCCTAAGTAAGAGAGAGAAAAAGCAGTAAAACCAAACTGAACCCCAACCCCCCCCAATCCTTGTGAGCCAGTCCTCACACTGGAGAGGCTTTATATCCACACACTTTAGGAAACATAAAGGGAACCATAAACCCAATTCAATTTAATTGGGTGCTCTCCTGACAGAACAGTTATTAATAAGATTGCATTGTACAGACCTCTGTGAGATCCCAAATGCAGTCAGATGCACTAGAAAAAACATTTAACACCCAGCAAGCATCATTCTGCTGGATTCCTGTTGCTCCTCTCCTCTGCTCTTCCCCTTCCAATTCTCTCTCTCCTTTTACCCAATTCTCAAAAAAAAAAAAAAAAACCTCATCTCAAACAGCTCCTATAAATTATTCACATGATATTACAGTGTATGTCAGCAGTCTCACAGTGTTTAAAAAACTTAACTACAAGCCAATTAAAATGTAAACTGAGAAAGACGGATGGGGTTGGGTCGTTCTGGTGTGAACTTGAGCAGCTCATAACAATACACACAACTTCTAGACCTGCTAATTTGACAGCTACTTTCATCAGCAGATGCTTTTTTTTTTTTTTTTTTTTTTTTTTTTTTTTTTTTTTTCTTTTTTTTCTTTTTTTTTTCTTTTTTTTAAATGCAGTGTTTCTCAGAGGACACACCAGTCTATATCCAGCAGATTAATCCCCTGGGTCTCACAGTGCTGTTCAGGCACTCGGTGTGTTAGTTACTAACAGGTTCAGATTAGGTTTGTGCAGTGGAAAAGGGGGCTAATGGAGCCCTCTCCTTCTGGAGACACCAGTTATCGAATTTTTTACAACCAAATAACAGCAATTCAAGTGACAGATTGTGTTTTTTAAATGAAGCCACTGATTTCTCACAAAAATAAGAATACAGTATACTCAGTTGCTACAGAAAAATAAAACCCCTTCCAATGAAAACATCTGGGATGAAGCAGCGTGTGTCAGTGCAGCAACACTGGACATCTGCCTAAATTGCTTACTGCTGAATGAGCCAGGCACCAATTAGCTTTCACAGTGATAATGACACTAATTTTAATCTTCATAGGTTAATTACAAGAGCACCATGAAGTCTGATTGTGAACTCGCTCGCAGTCAGGAGCATCAGGGAAATTCAAAATTCATTCAAAAACTGAGAGCATCATAGACATAACCAAGGAAATGTAAGGCATTTCTAGCTAAAATTCTAAACAAGGAATCAGAAACATCTTGATTTCACTCTTGCTGGACTGATGGACCATCATAAATGAGCCATTTCCCTTACCTGTACAACAGGGATAATGGTGGCATGATTTGTCTGTAAAAAGAGACTTGAATGCAGTAAGAGAGAAGTAAATGTTACTGTTAGCAGCCTTTTGTCTCTCTCATCTCTTTAAGGAAGGTGAAACCTCTGAAAGGTTCTTCTCTGGTGGCCACCAGAAGAATCCAGCCAGTTACTGCATTGACAACATACACCCTACCAAATCAATGGGATGTGCCATTCTCAAATCATCCTAATTTACAGCTTAATTCCAGCCAGGTTCCCATGGCAGAGCTCAAAGGACATCCTGCAGTCAGGCAGCATCAAGGTAGGATCCTGCCCAACCACACGTGCAGGGCTTACAAAATAGGCAGCAGCAGGATGGAGGTCAGCTCCACATTCCCTTCCCTCACAACAGCAATCCAAGATGCACGAGTCCATCAAGCAAGGCATTTATCTGCAAGGAAGCTGACCACAGGGAAACAGCCCAGCAGAGTGATACTCTCCTGTTTTCTGAGGGAGTGATGAAGGCAGAGAAAAAAGGCAGCTGGTTAGAACAGCCAATGTTTTGGTGCAGTTTCCTGTTTTGAACACTTCTAGTTTGAACATACGAAATTTTCCGTTTGGGGAAAAAAGTAGTTACATTTTTATATCCCCTTCTTAACCTGAAAGAGTGGTAAAGCATGTCTTTCCTGAATGATGAAAGGACTCAGACTCTCCACCAGCTCTCCCCCCAGCAAGAAAGGGCACAAGCAGCTCCAGTTTGGGGGGAGGAGCACGGAGGAGCCAAGTTTGGGGTTTACAGCCATGTGCATCTCTCCAACTCAGGACTTGAAGTAAAGCAAGAGATGAGCTTCAGGAAAGAATTGCTGCTCTGCTCAGAAGCTGTCTTTATGCCTGAGAGTGCTAACCAGAGATGGCAGAGCAGTTTTGTTCCAAATGTTCTGTATAAAGCAGGAAATGAGAACCGAGGCAAGAGCCGTTTTTTGGTTCATATATTACAAGAAGAAAACCAATATAAGCCAAACACTGTAACTTTTATATATAAACTCATGAAAATACATTGCCTTAATATGTTTTTTATCCCCCAATTCTCATATCTTAAAAGCTGTATAGGATAACTTCTCTAGATGATAGCTTCCTATAAATTAAATGGCTTTGAAGATACAGTCAAACTACTTTTTGAAGGAAAATAAAACAAAAAGTAGGAAACAACCTTTGAACACTCCCAAATCCTTCATTTGTAGAATGTGTATGTGAGACAGAAATAAAACCACCTAACAGGATTCACTTTTACTGATTCAAGTCATGCCATGACTATAAATTCTTTCCTGGTCAGACAGCTGGAGGTATTTTCATTTCAGGCCTAGGAAGCTGGGCTTTATTTCTACCAGCATTCATGCAGTAGTTTTTCTTTCTGAAGAAAATGAAGGGAATTAGGATGTGTCAGTTCCCTGAAAACACTGTTTTCTCTATACATAAATTGGAGTTTTTCTCTTGATCTTCCTCACCCTCCCTAATTCACCTCCATTCTTGTGGGTGACTGTGCTGATCCTATCTGTCATCTCCAGTTCTTCTTCATCCTACATGAAAGAATCTGAAATTCAAGACCCTAAATCCAAACAATGGAAGTTCTCAAGGTACTAATAACCTGAAATGCTCTTATGGAATTGGCAGTGCCCTGGCAAGGGCTTCCAGCACTCAGAAATGTTCCTGGTTGAAGCTACACATTATTTTCACAGTTGCTAATTTGATTGAGGTTTTTCCTTCTTTGAGAGCTTGGCACCCTTCTTACCAGTTTTCTGAATGAAACCCTCTTCTTTCTCTTTCCAGGAAACTATTAGCTTCTCTTTCTCTTCCAGAAAAACTATTAGCTTCTGAAAGCAACTTCATCACAAAAGCTACAAATTTCTTGAATCCAGAAACATTCTTCATTCACACTCTTCTAAGCTGTTTTATATGACTTGTGGGAATTGTATCAGTCCCATCATTCTACCTCATTTAGATATCCAGTCCTGACATTTATCCTAAGTATATCCCCAGAAACACTGTCATAGTTCTGTCCCAGGACTGGTGCCTGAGGAACACCTGAAGAGGAAGTTCCCTACTTAAGCTGGCTCATTGCAGTAGAAAGCATTAGCTTATAATTGATCCTACCTGCATGCTAAACATTCCTAGCATCTTGTCAACCTTCCAAGATGGTCAATTACTGGATAATAGAGCCCACTTCCACATATCTTATTACTTAAATGGTAAGATCAATAATTAAGAGTACACAGCCCCATTAAGCACCTGATGATGAAACTCTGCTCATGCATGGAATGAAAATAAAGGTAATTACCCCACCTACTTCTTTTGTTGATTCTAAGGATGCCAGACTTAGACACACCTAAATTCCCTACTCCTTCAGGAATTTTTTTGTCATCCTCAAATCTTCCTTCACTGGAATTTCTCGATGAATAAAAAGAATATTAAAAAAAAATAAATTTAAAAAAAAAAAAACTCTACTTCTTGTATATCTGTTATCTCATTACAAAAAAGAAACAAAGTTCTGCCTGCTCTTTTTGAATGTTAATGATCCTATGACTGATTTCCAGTTCCTTTGCTTGTTTTTTTGATAACTGGGTATAATATACCACCTTCTTTTATCATTTGTTTTCCTTCCATTCTAGTGGGTGCATTATATATATATATATATATGCATTATATATATAATATGTAGTATAGACACGTGCCAAGATTTCAGCATTTACTCTTCTATTTCTCTTACAGAATTGCCTTTCAGCTTTGGGACTGGGTCACAACATATGATTTGAAAATACATCAGCTTTAATGGCTGAATTATAATACTGATTGGCTATCTAAATGGGATATCAATTCACTACCTTCCTAATAAAAATAGACACAGAATCCAGAACATTAACCCTTCTTTGAGACAAGCAATGTGGGTCAGCACAAGCTAATTTCACCTGAATTTTAGTGTGCTCTCAAGGTTATGTAGAAGGTATAAAAATTCATACATAAAATATATTTACTTGCATTTTGAGAACCCCTCTCACAGCACTCATTTTGTGTCTCCATTTCATGTCAAGAGAACTCAATCACTCCAATGAAAGGACTGTTTACAGAGTGAACAACTACCAAATCATCCACTCCACCTGTGTCTAGAGATGTTCAGTGCTAAAAAGAAATAACACTTTGTGTTTTCTAGGAAACACCCAGAAAACCTGACTTCTATCTTCCCTACTCAGTTACAGACTTTGGCATATGGAAGCTATTTTGTTGCTTTTCATACTGATGCCTAGCAAAATTATTTACTTCAGTGCAGCTTACATCTCTACAAAAAAGTTTCCATAATGTCTGTAGCCTCCATGTACTGACAACCAAAGTTGTCAGAGTCTAAGCTTCCCTGTACTCACAGAAAATATCCCTTAGATAAGTAAATGGAGCTTCTTTTCTCCTTCCCTTCCCTTCCCTTCCCTTCCCTTCCC